>JAJOHK020000390.1:0-27643 GCA_022457215.2 Leucocoprinus gongylophorus | reverse complement strand
GGCTTATGACATCACATCATGTGACATGTCATGTGACTGCGATATCACTAAAAAGAAAAAGAAATTCAAAGGAAAAGAAATATAAAACCAAGAAAAATAGATAAAAGAAAAATGTTAGTGTCAAAGCATTCCATAACAATCTATCTATACAGAGAAGTAACATTATTTTATAAGAAAATATCTAGTTTAGAGATTCTCATCTTAGAGATTCTAATATAACAATTTGATCAGGACAGTAGAATAAGTAGATAGTATAAGGTAGGATATGAAGAGGGCCTGCTAGTACTTATGGGAATGTCTTTGGAGGAGTTCAAATTTGAAAGTAGGACCAACACCAGTCCTGCTCTCATACTTAGTTTGAATCTGAGTCAACACAACTCAATTGAACAGATATTAACTTTACTACAACAAAGAAATAAGCAAGTTGTAAGGATGTAGAAGCTGTTCAGAGTACTGGAGAGAAAAGCCAAACTAAAACCCAACAATAGGTTTCAGGAAGAGATAACCAAGCTGTCTCTGTCTAATAGAAAAGCAGTTAAAGTTGGAGAATTTATAACAGTATGTAAATTATATTTGAAGATGATAATGAGGAAAATGATAGTATAAGAATATGTAAAGTGGGTATTAATGTATATGCATAGATGTTCAGTATATATTTGGAAGGAGAATATTTTGGAATACTTGGAAACAGGAGTGTTGGATTTCAAAATAGTAGAATAGTTTTTAAAAGAAATAAAAGAGGAATTTGGAGGAAAAGATAAGAAATCAAGAAAAATAGTATAGTTGAAGCAATTTGAACAAGATCAGCAGACCATGGATGAATATATCCAGTTGTTCAAGCAAGCAACAAGGGATAGTAGATATAGAAAGAGACTATTGGTAGAAGAATTTAAAAAAGGAATGAATAGAAGAATTAGGAGATAATTGATGGAGACAGAATGCCCTCCCAAAAGTATTAGACAATGATACAAGAGAGTGACAAATTTGGATAGACATTGTAGGGAAAGTAAGAGAAAAAAGAAAAGGTTGATGAGTAAGATAGAAGATAAAGAAAGAAAAGATAAGATAAGAAATAAAAACTGGGAAAGTGAGAATAGTGATGAAGAGAGAAGTGAAACAATAGTGGAGAAAATAAAAAGATAGTTTCAAGAGAAGAGAGAGCAAAGAAGGAAAAGAAGAAAAAGCCAGTAGAAGTATGAAAGACAGAGGAAGAAGAATTATTGAGAGAAGTAATAGTAAATATTGGGCTAGAAGAGATTGATATATAGGAGAGTAACAGTAGAGGCATTGTTGGACAGTGGTATAATGGGGTTGGTGATAAGTTTGAAGTTTGTAAAAAAGCAGAGGTTTAAATTAAAAAAGATTGAGAAATCTATTTATATAAGGAATATGGATGGTTATTTTAATAAAGAGGAACCTATTGAGTATATGGTGGAGGTAAATATTTATTATCAGAAACATCAGGAGAGGATAGAGATTGATGTGATAGGAGAGTAGAAGTGAAGAGTGAGAAGGACAGGGAAAGTTAAGATGGCAAGATGTCCAGAAGAATGTAGAAAGTAGTAGAGACCAAAGTAAGAAAAACTGGGATGGCAAAAACAAAAAAAAGAGGAAAAAAAGAAAGAAGAGGGAGAGAAGCAAGAAGAAAAGAAAAAGAAGAAGAAAGAAAAGAAGAAGAAGAAATACAAAAAGGGAAAGATGATGGAGATGAAGCAGGTAGCAAAGGAATAGGAGATATAAGATCAGAAAGAGGAGGCAGTGAAGTTAGAGAAATAAGCCATGAAATTGGTCATTCCAAGTTTTCATAAATAAATGCATGTCCTTGAGAAGAAAGCAAGTGAGAGAATGCTAGTGAAAAAGATGTGAGATTATGCAATTGAGTTGAAAGAAGGGTTTGTATTAAGGAAGAGGAAGATTTATCCATTGTTAGAGAAGAGAGGGGAGAGATGTGTGAATTCATTGATGAACAATTGAGAAAGTAATATCTTAGACTCTCAAAGTTACTTCAAACAGCACTAGTATTTTTGTAGCAAATAAGAATAGTAAGAAGAGGATAGTTCAGGATTATAAGTATTTAAATAAGTAGATAATGAAAATAACTATTCTTTATCTTTGACTTTGGACATAATGAAAAATATAGGCATAAAAAAGTATTTACTAAATTAAATTTATTGTAAGAGTATAATAATTTACCTACAATGTTCTAAAAAATCATGAATGAGATCCTGTGGGACTTGATCAACACTGGAAAAGTGGTGAGTTTTATTGACCAATGTAATAGTAGTACTATGGCAGTCACTTACCAAGATAGTTAATAGTATACTAAGTAGTCTTATAGTAAAGAGTCTCATGGGGATTACAAGAGAACTTAACAAGAAGTTCCTAATATATTACTATTCTATATACTAATAATACATGGTCTGTACTAGTAATCAATAACCCTGCTCTAAAGTCTATATGTGAACCATAAAATGAATATACCATGATAAGTAGGAATAGAAAAAGAGGAAGAACATAATGAAGTAGTAGCAGATGTAGTGAAAAGGCCAGTAAAGAATGATTTATATGTCAAAGCAGAAAAATACAAGTAGAAGGTTAGAAAAGTAGAATTACTAGGAGTAGTGATTGGACTAGAGGGAATAAAGATAGAGAAATAAAAAGTGAAGGTAGTGTTGGATTGGCCATTTTCTAAATCAGTTAAGAAAGTACAAAAGTTCTTAGGATTGGCTAATTATTATAGAAGATTTGTGAAAGATTTTGCAAAGATAGTGAGGCCACTGCATGAGTTGATGAGGAAAAGTACAAGTAATAGTAGGAGATAAGACACTGAAAAAACAGTTTACTATGAAACCAATTTGGATAGTGCCAGACTTAGATAAAAAGATGAGAATAGAAGTAGATGTATCAGATTATGCAATAGAGGGAGTGTTGTTGATGGAGTATGGTACTAGTTGATAGAGGCCAGTGGTATACTTGTTAAAATATCTTAATGAGATGAAAAGAAACTGTGAAATCCATGACAAGGCAATATTGGTGGTAATTAGAAGATTATAAAATTGGAGACAGTTATTAAAATAGACTAGTGATTAATTCTATTTAAATTTGCAAAGGTTGTTCTTTAATTAAGATCTGGTTATCATTATTATTTTCTGTATCTAATTTCTAGCCTTGTCTCCTACTTAGTCCATTTACCTTCTCCATTTTTGTACCTAGTACATATTTTAGAATAAAGTCAAATTTTGACAGGTATAAGACTTAGTGGACTTATCTTCTATTCAAATTTTGCATCTTTATAAAATATTCTAAATTCTTGTAGTCTATCCAGACCTCAAACATTAACTTTGAGCCTTTTAATAAATATCTCTAGTTTATAAATTCTCTTATTACTACTAGCATCTTCTTGTCATGAATTTTATAATTTCCCTTTGTCTCATTTAGAGATTTTGGAAGAAATGCCACTGATCTCTATCTTCCATCCTCATACTCTATTAATAATATATCTTTCATTGTATAATCTAATATTTTTACTTTTATTCTCATTTTTTGTCCAAATTTGGTGCTGCTAACACTGGTTCTTTGATGAACCTTTTCTTTGACTTCTGAAATGCTTTCTCTTACTTCTCTATCCAATCTTACTTCTGATTCTTTTTGATCAGGTCATATAATGGTCTGACTATCACTGCAAAATCTTTAATAAATCAGCAATAGTAATTAACAAGCTCTAAAAACTTCTGTACATCTTTAAATCCTTTCAAAGTTTGCTATTCCAATACTTCCTTGACTTTTTCCTCTTCTATTTTCATTTCTTCAGATCTAATTACCACTCTTAGAAGTCCTACCTCCCTAATCTTCCACTTGCATTTTTCAGGTTTAATATATAAGTCATTCTCTGCCAACCTTCTTACTACTTATTCTACTACTTTATCATATTCCTCTTCCTCTTCCATTCCTATTATTATATCATTAATAAAACTCACTACTTCTCTAGTATTGATTAAATCTTCCAGAATCTTATTCATTATGGTCTGAAACATTGCTGATAAGCTTATAAGTCTGAAGAATATCACTTTTGGTTTGAATGACACTTCTGGAATCATAAATACTGCCTTTTACTCATCTTTCTCCTTAATATGTACATTATTATAACTCCAGCATAAATTTGATTTAGTAAATACTTTTTTAGTACCTATATTTTCTACAATGTCCAAAATAAGAGATAAAGAATGGTTGTTCTTAATAGTCAATTTATTTAAATAATGATAGTCTTGTACTATATGCTTCTTACCATTCTTTCTTTTTTACAAAAAATACAAATGCTGTTTGAGGTGACTTCAAGAGTCTAATATATCCTTTTCTCAATTATTCTTAAATGAACTCATATACATCTTCCTTCTCCTCCCTCAACAATGGATAAACCTACCCCTTCCTTAGCATGAACTCTTTCTTCATTTCTATTTAATAATCCCATATCTTTTTTACTGGCATCCTTTTACTTGCTTTTTTTCCAAACATATGAATTTATTTATGAAATTGTTCTAGCACCAACTTTTTATTCAGGTTTTGCTGCTTCTTCTTTCTTGTTCTATATATCCTATTCTTCTGCTACCCTTATCACTTTTGTTTTCTTCTTTTTTGGTTTTTTTTTTCTCTTCATATTTTTGCTTCTGCTATCTTGGTTTCCCCTGCTTCCCACACTCCTTCAGATACCTTGTCACCTTCACTTCTTTTATTCTGCAATCAGTCTCAGGGTTATAACATATAAGCCATGGCATTCCAAATTTCACACTCCACTTCTGTCCTCTAATTACATTGATCTCTGTTCTTTTCCTATGTCCTTGGTGATAAATGTTCACTTTTACCATATGCTCAATAGATTTCTCCTTGTTGAAAAAACCAACCACATTCCTTATATAAATTGGTCTTTCCATTTTTTTCAATTAATTCTCTCTAACTCAATTTTTGCTATTACTTCTCTTAACATGTCTTCATTGTCTAGATTGCAGTAGAATATATTTTCCATTACTCTACTAAGCATTGCAAATCTGTTGTAATTACTGGAATCTAATCAAGGAATACTAGGTATTCATCCTTATTTAAATTAATATTCTGTCAATTATTCTCATTTCCATACTCAAGTCTCCTTCTATTTTCTATAATTCTCCTATTTCTGCAATTTCTTGCCAAATATCCAAATCTCCCACAGCTATAGCAATTTCTTCCCCAGTATACTTCTATGGTATATAAATCATGCCTAGATGTAAGTCCTGCTCATTGATTTGGGTTTACTATGATTATATTTGTCCTCTCCACTTCTTCTATTAGTACAAGCCTTGCTGGTGCCCACTATTGAGAAATCTCTTGTCTTCTCAGTCAAACTTAAGGCTATGACATTTGTTGCTATTGTGTCCTGTTGTTGTTTTGCCTAAGAGCCTGAGCCCCATTATCTCTCCCCTCTCTCAATCTCTTCTCATCTCTCCTAGTCTTTCTTTAATTTATATCCAAATTTATTGTCTGATTATATCATTGTTCAGTACTAAGAAATTCTAACTCTATAAGTTTTTATTAAATCCCCCCATTTATTCCTTGTTTAAGCTCTTTTATCAAAAACCTTTTCTCACATTCACTTCCTGCTACTCTTCTAAGTTTCTGTACACATTTTTCCATTATCTTGTTCTCCTGTTCCAATCTCTTTAACTTTACTACTTTAACTGCTTTCTTATCTCCTCCTCTAAATTCTTTTCCTAAGTCTGCCAAAAATTCTTCTGTTATTTCATACTCCAAATTCTCTATTTCTAAATGTTTTTCTTCCAAATATCTGCTGATCCTCCTTGTACATAAGACAACACTTACTGAATCTGCTCTTTTACTACCACTTTCCTCATCCTCATCCTTGAAAATGATTTACATGCTATAATGAATCCTGAAATCTTTTCTGACATCCCATCAAACACTTGTAGCTTAGCCACTTCTGTATTTGACCTAGTATTCAATTATGGGTTAGGGTTAGGGTGTAACAAAGTTAGCATAACAGTTGGGGAATCATCCCCAACCACTGTTTTGTCTTTATATAGACTCATCAGGTGCCTTTGACATACATGCTAAAATATATTGAAAATAGCACAATTATTCAAGGTGATAATACTATTAGCAGTAGATAAACTACTGCACAGCTAATTATTAAGAAGATAGCAATAATTGGTTACTGAATGATTGGTAATCTAAAAATAGTGACCAACTATTTTCAGTACACAATATATTACACATTGTTCTTATATATACTCATGAAGTCTATGTATATATACCATAGAATAAATGAGATATCTGTAGCTCTGCTCAAAGCATCCTTGGTTTAAACTGAGGCTTTTCCTGTTGACTTCCCATTAAGCATTAATGGCAATACCAATGACTTCTTTAATATTGAGATATCTTAGTAATGGAATATAAAATGGTTGTAGCAGAGTAGTCTTATTGGAGATGACAATGAAAATAGTAGTTTTGAAAAGTAAATATTCTGAAAAAAGTTAGTCAGATATATAGAATGTCCCAACATATATGTCATATAACTGGTGTAATGCTTAGATGATAAGACAACATGTCAGAGAGTATTTAAAATGCTTGTACATATATATATCTTGGGAGGCAGCTTGACTCAGTTACTATAACCTAAGATAACAGTACATTTCCAGGTATATTGAAAACAGATCTAGAGATGGTGTAATACCACTACATTTATTATAGATTCCAACTTGTCTTCTTCATAAACACTCTATTATTTTATTTCCATCAAATGTTTTGAGAAGATCTACTATATTTGGTGACAAAGCAGACCTAGGATTATGACCTCAGAAACCTTGGACTCTCAACTACCCAATTTCAACAAATTCACCTTGATATCAGAAACTGTATAAAACTTACAGTATCACATTTTAATATTGGTAACATAAAATAAGTGATAAGTCAAGAAAGTCACAGACAATAACTTGACATAACAATAAATTCTATTTTGTATCTTGTCCATGCTTTTACACATGTATATTTCTTCCATATATCTTTATCTTACTAGAGATTTCAGAGAACTTGCAATGATAGCTCAACTAGTTAGGTTGAAAAATAGGTAGCTCATGTAAACTAGTCATTGGAAATAAAAATTATAGTAAACAACATAACCTAACAATATCATAATATAAACTACTCTGAGAAAACTTGGCAAAATAAAGATTAGGAAAGTGGCTTAACTCTGTATAACAAAATATCTCTTACATCTTTCTAATGAAGTAGTAGTTTTGAGAAGTAGATATTCTAAAAAATATATCAGAGAGAAATACTAAGTCAGCTCAAAAATTTTCAGATATATAAAAAGATGATTTTGTTCTCTGGAACTAAAAATGACTAATTTTATAAGGAAATTATGCTATATAGGAAAAATTTGTAGTCCATGATGAAGAAAATATGTGGTCCAGATTTATAATAAGAAAATTCTGTGGTCTAGGTCTATAATAAGGCAATTCTGAGTTTAGATATATAATAAGAAAACTCTAAGGTCTATAATTAGAAAATTCTGTAGTCTAGAAAGCTGTACATCTAGACCAGAGTTGTGGTGTTCTTATTATAATATTAGAGTTTCTGGATACATTTAGTTATAACATCTTTGGGGTAGCCAAACAATGTGTTAGGGCATAGTAGCTATTATATAACTATCCATCAGAGTCTTTGTTATTCTTAACCTTTGAAGAGCTACATGTGCCCATGCTCTCTGGTAGAGATGTGGATTACTAATATGTATTGTTTTGCTAACAACTTTTGCAAGTTTGTTCATTTACAAGCCTAAAACTAATAATGGATATTGAACTAGTCACTCTAGTGGTAAGTACTTATCTTACTATGTACATATGATATACTAACTACATGTACTTCTCTAACCCTAACCAAAACTACATAAATATCAAGCAAGCTTATAAATAGAGAAAAAAAGAGGAATTACATAACTACTGAAGTCTGTATATAAGAAACTTATTAAGATAAGTATTGCTGTTTAGTATATCATGACTAAACAACACTATAAGACTATTACATAATACAGAATGGCTGACCAACAATATTATTTCAGCCACACTTAGAAACAAGTATGGAAGTGATTTCTCTTTTCTATTATATAATATATTACAACTCAAAGACCTTAGAGCTGGTCAATAAGAAGAATCTTGTATTAGGGTTAACACAAGAGAACTCGATAGAGAACTCTGTACAAGATAGTCTATCTTATATACTAAATCCATATAGTCTGTGCCAGCTACTTCTAGCCTACTCTAAACAGCTATGTGTTAGCCTTAAGGTCAACATGTACTGCACACATTGTATAACATCATCCTTCTAAAATCTTCTATGTCCTTCTATATATATCATATGACTTGTGACTATTACTGTAACTGTGTTATCTGATATAACTGATATATAACAGTGTGATCTTATCACTTTAACTCTAACCCTAGTTCTAAAAATAGAATTAAAAAATAAATTTAAATGAAAAATAAAATAAAAATAATTAGAGTCTACTACTTTTAGCTTTAACATAATAGTATATTATTGTAGTTATGTCAGAGAATGGAAGAGCAGCTTGGTAAGAGTAATAAGTAATTTGATGCAGGTTAAAAATATCTGGTCTCTATTTTTAGATTACCAAAAGTTTGATAACCAATTGTTTCTGTCTTATATAGTTTATGAGAAAAAATAGTTATTTATATATCTTTTAGTAATTAGCCATGTAGTAGCTTATCTGTCACCAATAGCATTATCATTTCTTCTGATGGTGCTATTTTTGACATGTTTTGGCATGTATGTCAATAGCACCTGATAAGTTTATATAAGACAAAACAGTAGTTAGAGATGATTCCCCAACTATTATGCTGACTTTATCATAACAAATCTTGCTTTGCTTGCTGTGTTGCTCCTCCTACTCTAATCCTAACCCCTATGGTTGGAAAATAATATAATTCTAGCTTTAGTAGTTTTATATTGTAAAAGAGTTTTTCTAGATTACTATTATTTGTTTGTACAGTTGAATTATAGTATAAAGTATCAAAGTTTTTAGAAAATAAGAATTGAAAAATAATTTGCTAAAGAGTGAAAATATTAGCTGTATATTGTTATGAACTTAAACCTTTAGAGCAAGGTAAAAGAACAAACTCTTGTATTAGAGTAAACATAAGAGAACTCGATAGAGAGCTCTTTACAAAATAGTCTACCTTATATACTTCTACAGATGGTCTGTGCTAGCTACTGTGCACCCTACCCTAAATGACCATGTGTAAAGCATAAGGTCAACATGTGTTGTCCATATTGTTATGATGTCATTTTGTTCTAAAACCTTCTACTTCTTTCTCTCAAGTCCTGTGATCAATGTTGTGACCACACCATTAGATGTGACTGATGTGACAGTGTGACCAATCACTTCTACCCCTAACCCCAGAGTTCTAAACATAGAAAAGATGAAAAATAAATCAAAAGAAAATAAAAATGAGAAAGAAAATTAAAAAAAACAAAGTTCACTCTTAATATATATATCATTAACTTGTAGTTGGTACTAAAAACCAAAATGACATGGTGAACTTGGCTACTTACTATAACTTAGGTCTCAGAGATAAGGCAAAAGCATACTCTTGTATTAAGTAATACTATTAGGCATAATTCATGTTATAAGACGAGAGTATAGACAGACTTCAGGTAGGGTTAGGGTTAGGACCAAAATAGGACAGTAGTATTATTATTAGTCTACAATAAGAAAAGGGCACGTGACCTGGAAGTCATGTGAGATGATGTTATAAACCTAGAACAGTCTAAAAGAGTCTACAAGACTAGAAGAGCCTAGACAATGACGTCAGGGAGCATATACACCACATTGCTACCACATGTAGGACAAATGGATATTAGGGCAGGATGCACAGTCTTGCACAGTCACTACAGAGTAGACATGAGGTAGACACATTATTGTAGCATGGACCACTTGTAACTTATATAAATAGGATAGCAATGCAGCAAGGGCTCCTTGTCGAGTTCTCTTGTAATCCCTACTACTAGATGGCCAGTTAAGAGCTTTGCTGAAGTAAGCATACTACAAGTGCCATTCTGGCGAATGGTTGCTACAACAGTTCACAGTTGAAGACAAAAGCCTGCAGATTTGGCTTAGAAAAGTGTGGAGTATGGAAACTCTGTACAATAAGCTCAGCAATGTAAACTTGTCAAAACAACCTTGGCCTCAACTTATGTTCTGTCTCTTATGAGCCACATGGTTGCAATTTCAGAGAATAGCCTTGTAAGGAGTTATAAGAAGAGAAGTAAAGTATATTATCATTGACATCAGAGATTTAGCATCAATTATCAGGCTAGCCATTACAAAGTAATCACTAGCCTTAAATATATAAAGTAGCAAAAGAAGCAATTAAAACAGATCTCCAAGTGGATGTTTCAGTAATGAAATACTAAATAGGAGCTTAGATTGGAGAGGAGAAAACTCTATGTAAAGTTTGAGTAATTTTGCAGAGTTTGAAGGAGATAATTAGGTGATGTAAACAAATAAAGCCAAATAACCATGAGGATTTGATGGAATTAAGTCCATTATAAAGTACCAAACTACTAATAGAGTTTTGAACACAGATAAAGCCAAATAACTATGGGAATTTGATGTTATATTAAAGTTAGATATATCTTGGACATGTCTCAAAGTTTGGAATATGACAAACACAAGAGAACTCAATAGAGTTACAAGTACAAACTAATTTATCTTATATACTATAGACTATAGTCTGTACACTCACTATAATTGACCTACCCTAAAGTATATATACACTTTATAAGACTAATATGGTATTGTTATGCTGTATAATGTTATCTGTTTTCTAAACCTTCTATATCCTTCCCTGTGTCATATGATTATATGACCTGTCAATGTGATATATGTGATTATCCTGTTACAAACTTCATTCAGCTTGTATCTCCATAACCAGTGGACCGATTTTCACAAACTAAGTTGCGCTGGAAAGCCCCAAATGAGAGCTATCTGCACATATGTGGGATGTACAAAAGCAACAACAAATGACTGAGATATCAGGCCATCAGTAGCTATAAAAGCTTTATCTGCTAATATCTCATGAACAGCTGAATGGATTCACATAATTGAACTTACATTGGGAAGTGCTCATCAATCTGTTTCCAACAATTTCTGTATCTGAGGACTAAATCTCAGACTTAACAATGTCAATTATTCTTGTTGATACTTTTCATCATCTATCATTATCACATTCTTATACTGAATCTCTGGAACACTATTCAGTTCAAGTATTACAACCAGTAAGTAGTTTATTTGTAAAACATCCTGTGATAGGTGTCATACATGACATCATATCACACTCTTTGCTTAGGTCCAAAATTTAAAAAAGTAAAATGAAAACCAAAAATAAAAGAGAATGAAAATAAATAAAACCAAGTCTATTGTTCACAACTCTAATACTACTGGTGTGAGACCTGAGTATCTGAATTGGCAGTGCTTATCCAGGCCAAAGAACAGAAGAAATAGAAGATTGTAGAAGGTAAAGAGATCCTTGGAACTTGGGCCAAGACAATGGTACTCTTATATGAAACAAAGGAAATATTGAAATTCCTTATAGTTTGGAATATAGTAGAACTTTTAGCTATGCCAAAGAATATTACCAAGTATTTAAAGAGTTGGCATTTTGTGCAAAATACTGCTTTTTACTCATTATCTGCCTTAATTTGCATATTGTTGAAACTCCAGCAAATATCCAGTTTAGTTAAACACTTGGCACTATAAAGTTGCAAGACAAGCTTAGAGATGAAGGAAAGTAGATACTTATTCTTCATTATCATAGAATTAAGAATTCTGTGATCTTGTACTAAAATACTAGTACATCTATAGGAAATTTTGAAGAGCATATATTACATATATAGAAGACTTGAGTGAAAAAAAACATCTTACTCTATCTGCTCTATAGAAAACAGTAGGTAGACCTCAGAGAACTTGAGCTCCACTCCTAGGGTCAGTTTAATGGCATGATCTCAACAGTGATTTTTAAAGAGAACATTGAAGTTGTCCTTGGTAAAGCCTGATTTAAACTTTCTGACATGGGATAGGAGTGTCTGATTAGTCTTTTCCACTGTCCATAATTGCTTGTGAGTTGTAGAGAGCTTTTAAAAATGAGTAGTCACAGTAAGGAGATCTAAAGTAGAGCATTCAGGAATTAGCTAGATCATGTACATATAGTTTTTTGGTTCCACTTTATATTCTGTGAGCATATTAGGGAGAGGTTCTTTATTTTTAGAGTTATCAGTAAGAGCAGAAGAGAGATCTAAACAATATACATTTAGTATGTAGATCTTTAACTTCTCTACTTTCTTTTTATCTTGGCATTGTAAGTAGTAAGTAGGAAAGTGAGTCATGAACACTTTTGTGTTGGCAGTTCATCTCTAGATTGTGTTGCTTAAGCTAGGTAAACCTAAGGATGAGATCTTGTTTCCCTAAGCTAGGGACTGTAAACAACATCTGTTCAGTATGTGGTTTATAATAAAAGACTACATCTATTACTTTAAATACCTAGCATGCTTGATTAGGAGTCCTATTGATGTTGTAGACTGGCATAGTCTTGAAAAGTTTGTATGTATTCAAACATTGTTTCTCTACAAAGTTCTTGTTAATAAAGACTCCTATGGTACTAGAGTTAACTAGAGTATGTATAGTGAAGGATTTGAAGATATTGGTAGCTTTTAAGAGATTAGCAAATATAAAAAAGTTTTATAGACATTAAGAGTACTGATGATAAGTCAGAGAGGAAGTTTCTTCTCTTATCTTTGTTAGTAAGAAGACAAGATAATAGTAGGATAAGGCAAGAAAACAGATATATCCAAGAGGCCACTATTCTCCTTGTATTCTTTTATAAATAGCATAGTAAACCTATTATTTAGTGGTCTGAACATATATATTGCCAGTCACTTTACACAAAATCCTCACTCACTATGTTCTTACTGAAATCCTTAAGTTGTACAGGATCTAGCTACTAGATTACTTGGATATCTTTTAATATGTTTAATATTAGGAGTATAGTATAAAGTGCATATATAGCACCAGTCAGATATCAAAGATAAGCTTGACATTGCACACTTTTAGCATAGCTAGTTCAATAGCTAGTTTGTTTTTAACATTCAAGTCCTTCATTAGTTCTTTCTATTACTCAGTAATTAATTAGATGTTTAGTCTAACTAGATAGTTGTAGACTATATAGTTTAGACTCTTACAACAGTAGCAATCTCTAGTTGATGTAGAGTGGAGTTTTCAAATAACATTAATATCCATAGAAACACTGGGAGAAAATATTGGTAGTAGTTGGCATAAAAGTACTAATATAATAGGAGGTAGCTGACCAAAAATAAAGATGATAAAAGAACCTTACAGTACTTAGAAGTTGAAAAAGAGAATGGTGGTAGTATACTAAGTTGACTAGGATGGGAGAAGCAACAAAGTGAGCAAAGCAAGATTTGTTGTGATGAAGTCAGTATAATGATGGGGGAATTATCCACTATTACTATTTTGTTTTATAATCTTATCAGGTACCATTGACATATATACCAAAACATATCAAAAATGGCATTATCTGATGAGGGGATAACATCACTAGTAACAGATAAGCTGCTATATAGCTGATCACTGAAAGATAATATAAATAACTATTTTTTCACATATACTATATAAGATAGCTATAATTAGTTATTGGTTTTCTGGTAATCTAAAAATAGTGATCAATTATTCTTAGCTTACAACAAATTATGTAATCACCTACTAAACATCTCTATATCATAACTTATTAGCTAAATTATACTTATATTCTCAACGAAGAAAGAATATTCCCATGATAGTATTAGGCTCATAAACTTTGGACTCTATTTTTATTTTTACCTTCCATCATTCTATTTATAGAGTAGGCATGACTTCACAGTTACATTGTCATATATTTTTGTCATATAGCATGACTTAGTAGTTACATCAGTCATAGTCATAATCATGGAATGATTATGTAATAAGAAAAGGAGATAAAACATTCTAAAGATATAATGTTATAAATACATAGTTACATTAGGATAGGCTATAACAATAAGTATGAACTATAACCTTAGATATATAAGATAGATAATATATATTAGAAACTCTATTAAGTTCTCTTGTGTTACTTAATATAAGAGTTTGTCTTTCACTTCATACTGGGTGTTACAATCACAAGACCTTAAAGTTGGTCAAGTAAAAGAACCTTGTATTGGGTTAACACAAGAGAACTCAATAGAGAACTCTGTACAAGATTGTCTACCTTATATACTAATACCTAATAGTTCATGCAAGCTATTTCTAGCCTACCCTAAATGACCATATATATGTCTTAAGATCAATATGTATAGCACATGTTGTATGATATCATTTCTTCTAGAATATTCTATGTTCTTCCATGTGTCATGTGATTTGTTGTCCCTAACCCTAACCCTAAGTTCTAAAAATAGAAAAATGAAAAATAAATCTAAAATAAAATAAAAATAAGAAAAGTTAAGTCCACTTCTTGCATTCTTGATACTGGACTTAAGTCATAATAGATAGTGCTTACAAATATAACTACTCAACAGAGTTAGATCACTGTTTAGGGTTATGTAATCATTCTATAGTATTTCTCAGTTATGATATACTAAGAAGCAATACTTATCTAAGCAAGTTATCTATATACAGACCTGAATAGTCATATGATTTTTCTCCTTTCTATTATTGTAAACTTGCTTAACATCTAAGAAAATTCTGTGGTTTAAGTCTATAATTAGAAAATTATATTGTTTGGAAAGCTATACATCTAGACTATACTTGTGGTTTTCTTATTATTATTGTGACAACTACTAGTCAAAACAACTAATAGGACTACTGAGGTAAACTTAATAGCAAGTATCTCATGGAGATTACAAGAGAACTTGCAAAAAAGGTCCCAATGTATTCCTACACTATTTATATAAAGTACACATAGTCTATACTAATAATAAATACTCCTGTCCTTAAGTCTAT
Organism: Leucocoprinus gongylophorus; assembly: GCA_022457215.2. Classification (NCBI taxonomy): domain Eukaryota; kingdom Fungi; phylum Basidiomycota; class Agaricomycetes; order Agaricales; family Agaricaceae; genus Leucocoprinus; species Leucocoprinus gongylophorus. The sequence continues at coordinate 12,546 of JAJOHK020000390.1, read as the reverse complement.
ATGTCAACCACAAGTATACTATAAGAATAACATGCAGTATACATATATCTTGACATCATTCCTTCTAGTTCCTTCTACTCTAATCTAGGTCTATGACATGATGTCATGTAATGACAGTCATGTGCCTCTTCTTCATTCAAGAAATAAAAGAAGTCAAAAATAAAATAAAATAAAAATAAAATAAAATCAAGGAAAATAGATAAAAAGAAAAGAAAATCAAAAGAAAATGTCTAAGGTTCAAGCATACCATGATAATTAAGATATCAGCTATTAAGCAATGAAAGCAGAAGTAGATAGGCTTAGAGTATTTCTAAGCCAAAATATAGATGAAAATAACTGAACAAGACTTGACCAAAGTTTTTGGTTAGAATATCAGTGGAATTATCTTACCCATCAATGTGATATAGTTTAACTTGTTCATCCTCAATTAGATCTCTTATATAGTAATAGCAAATATCAATATGTTTAAAATACTTCTCTTGTATAGGGTTAAACCTTCAGAAAAGTAAGCTAAGGTTATCATCATAAATATGGAAGGTTGGAACATCAAAACCAATCTCATTGAGAATGTTTCTCATCTAGACAAGCTAACAGCCATAATTAGAAAGGGCTGTGTATTTAGCCTTAGTTGAATATAGAGCTACTATTTTTTATTGGCAGCTTATCCAGAATATTACTCTACAAGCCATAATAGTAAAGTAACCAGTCACAGATTTACATAATTTCAGATCTAGTGCTTATTCTGAATCAGAATATGCCACAACAGACTCATTACTGAGTCTATTATAGACTATCTGATACTTGCAAGTATTAAGCAAATATCTACAGAGATGCAATCCTGTTTGATAATGCTTATTTGAGAGATTTGCTAATCTATTGGGCAAGTTTGACTATAGCAAATCTTATATCAGAACATGAGCCAATCATTAGATATATCAGGGATACAACCACTTGCTAGTATGTTTGACAGAAATTGGAGTCACATGGTTACACTGCTTATCATTGGGTTTAAACATATAGCCCAATAGTAGTGGAGTACTTGTTGGATTGGTTGCTATACTAAAGCATGCTAGAACTTTGTTCAAGTACTTAGATTGGTATACAAAGATCTTTTGATTCTTGCAATTATGACTTATATACATCTCAAGAAACTCTTTGGTTTTTCTAAGGTCACAGTATTCCCATTTTGTCATGAATATTAGCTTCAACTTTAAGAGGAACTAGAAATTCTTTGAACACATGAAGCAAACATCATTGACATAGATAATTACTATAACAAGCTCTCTAGTCTCTTTATTAATGAAGTAATACATACTAGCATTGGATTTACATTTTTTAAATCATAGGGCTAACATTGTCTTAGTCATAGTCTGCTACCAAGATAAGCCTGCTTGATTAAGGCTATATAATGCTTTTTAGAGTTGCTAGACTTTTTTTTCTTTGCTAGATAGTCTGAAACCTTCAGACTGCTTCATATAGATTTTATTATCCAGATCACCATAAAGGTAGACAGTTTTTACATCAACACTATAAATATCTCAATCTTCAAAGACAGTAATAGCTAAGAATAGGTATACTATCTCATAGCAGACAACTAGAGAGAATAATTTATCAAATTTGATTTCCTTGATCTAAGAGAAATCCTTTTGCAACAAGTTAAGATCTATAATGACTATCAGACTTAATATTGAACATCCAGTAATTCTTGATCACTTTCCATCTCTTAGGAAGGCCTACAATTTTATAGACATTTCTGTCTATAAGCAATTTCAGCTTCTCATAATAAGACTCAAGCTACTTCTTTTGAATGACAGCTGGCAATTTAGTGATATCTCCAAGGTTTTTGGAAATTGGACAAGACTCTGCTGCACATTTATAGGGGTTAAGCAGGAAAGAGGTTATACCAGAGTACAACAAGAACTATACAATACTAGTCTTTAAATATGTACTAAAGAATTCAAAGGAGATAATATTAGCTTCAGAAATTGATAGAAAATGTAGAAACAATAATATATAAAATGATTAGAACACATAAAACTCTTAAAAGGGCTCTTGTGAATATGAAAGAATAAAGTTAGGAGAGATATTAAAATAAATATACAAGTAATATCTGCTCATAAATGCTTTCTCTTGCTAATACACTTCTAAACAGTGAACCTTATACTATGTAACAAGTTTCTTTGGAAAATCTAGTGAATAGATTGCAAAGCTCTTTAAATGCCTCCAACAATATTATCCATTCCAAGTAATGTATCCTGAAGGTACCTCTCAAGTCAAATCTTATGACTGAAGATACCAACTAATACTCATCTTGCTAGCCTTTTCCAGGCTGCTAAAACTCTCTAAAACTCATTCAAAAGTACTAGTGATGCTCAATTGATAAAATAGAGGTTAAACTGCTCTCAAATGAAGGTATTCAGATAGAGGTCCTCTCTCTTACTTCCCCCTACTTGTGGCATATATATTATTTTAAAAATACAAAGAAAAAAACTAGAGAATGGGGACCAAAGCTATAAGAAAGCTCTCTGAGATCTTGAGAGTACATAGTTCTCTCTCCATTTATAACCCAAAATCAGCCCAATTGTTGTGGCAACCACTAGATACAAAGTCCAATAATAATACAAATGGTAAAGCTCTCAGTTAAGCAATCAAGTGGGGAAAAGCACAAGAGAACTCAACAAGGAGCCTCTGCTAAATTAGAGTCCTATTTATACTGTTACATATTAGTCCATGCTATTACCTCATATCTACCTCACATCTTACTCAAGGCCACCATGTGTACATCATATATACTAACATCATCTTCCAGATCCTTCTACCATGTTCTATGCCTGTGACGTCACATCATGTGACCTGTCATGTGACTGCAATGTCATGTGCCTCTTCATCATCAATAAAAGAAAAAGAAAAAGAAATTCAAAAGAAAAGAAATATAAAATCAAGAAAAATAGATAAAAGAAAAAGAAAAATATTAGTGTCCAAAGCATTCCATAACACCAATGCTTATTTTCTTACTCATAAGTACTGATTCTTTTTTTTTCCACCATTTTTACTAGTCACTTCTACTCAAGAGTTCATTATTGACTTCTCTGGCTTCTGATAAGTTGTGTTCCTGCCTTATTCTACTATCCAAATATTTGTAGCTATGTTTATTGTGCTCTTGAGTATCTGTTCCTTATAGATAGTCTTTCTCAAGTAGATAACATTACTTTCTAGTATGTTTCTAGTGTTCCTATTTTTTTAGAAAGTGGGTAAAATCACTTTCTCTCTAGTTCTAGTATTTCTATTTCTTCAGCAAGTGGATAACATTGCTTTCTCTATAGTTTCCTAGAGAACAGTATTATAGCGTATTTGTTACAATTGATGTCCCATGGATAAGAGGTGTTGGAGTTTCTTCTTTATGACTTAATAATTGGCTGTACTATGTACCTTCCTTCCATATATGATCAGTCAGTATATTATATAGTAGTAGAGGCTTCCTCATATTTCCTGACTCATTTTCTCATTTCTAATGTATGCTCTCCTCATGGTCCTTAGATATATATGGCTGTAGATATGCTCTTGTATCCTTATGCTTTACCAATTGATCATATCTCTTATTCCTCTCAAGTCTTTGCCTAAGTTGCAACCTGAGCCAAACTAAAGATCATAACAATGTTTCTGTTATCACTAAGTAGCATTTGTGCACATACAAGCTAGAGCAACAGATAGCTAGGCATTTTACAATACTCTGCTAAGTCTGTTCTAAATAGGCTCCAAGTCTGAAGTCTGGTTTGTTTAATGGCTACCACACTATCTCTTTAGTTAGTATCCATTTGAGAGAGTCTGAGGCATTATCTAGGAGTATAAGATCTTGCTAATGCCTTCAAAAAGAGCTTATATACTTAAAAAACTTATAAGAGTATGTACTTTTATGAAAAAGTATTTTCTGGTATAACAATGTTGTGCTAAGAAAAAGCAAATTTGCTCTTCTTTGATGAGATAAAAAATACAGTGATTTGAGATGAATAAACAAATGTATTTGAGAGTCACTAAGACCAGGGAAAAAAGAACTGAGTAGATAAGACAATAAGACTTATTGAGAACATATTTACTAGCCCCAGTACAATCTAGCTATAAAATAAATACTGATTGTTTGAGTATGTACCTATTTACATAGTAATGAAAATAAGTCAGATGTAACTATATATATTATTAAAATAACAGAGATGTAGAATAACAGAATATGAAATGAAGAGTAAATAAAAAATGATGACAAGATGGAAATGAAGAAGTGTATGAGTACAGCTCATAATTCAATATTCTTTCTCTTTCCTTACAAGACATACTAAGTAGCTAGTAATAGTTAGCTCAACTGATTCACCTACAGGAGATAGAGTATTCATTCTACTCCCATTATTGTTAACTAGGCATTCACCTTCTCACTATATATTATATGAAATCCTATTTATCTCAGAAATATTATTAAATGAATTATATAGATAATCAACTCCATTTATTCTTACTATTCTAGGCAGAAAAATGTTAGAAAAATATCATGTATTCTGATGAATCCTTTGTAATTCTTGGCAAGCATTTTTATATATATTATATGCTATATTGGGGTTGAGAAACCTCTCCCTTGGCTACTATAAAGGATTCTGCAGGATATTGGTAGGATGTTCTTGTTCTCTATAAATATTACCTTCTCTAAATGATATCTGAGTTTGATGCTTAGATCTTCTTAATTTAGGACTTTCTTACAATATTTACAGAGCAGGTTACAAATATCATTGAAGGCTAAGTGGTTGTATCTTAATGTTAGAGTCAACATCATTATTTTCTTCAATCTCTACTGTAGGCTTTTTAAACCCATCAAACAACAATGATTATTCTCATATCATTTTATATATCAACATCCATCTAATCAATTTACATTTTTTCTTCTGAAAAGAGATATTTAATCATAGGGACATTTACTGTTTCTCTCTTTCCAACAACAGCAATATCCTCTTTTTACTTAATATTTACTCTGATTCTAACCAGTCTACTTTAAAGTATCTTAAGGATACTGAAGCTAACATTCAAAATATTATAGTCATAACTAGTGATTTTAATATTAGAGACAGAGATTGGGATCCTGAATATTCATTTCATTTCATACCAGATATTCATTTCATTTCATACCAGATATTCAGATAATAATAATGATTCAAACTCTGTCATTAACTTGATGTTCCTCAGATCCAACTCTTTAAAACTTGACAATTATTCAATTCTTCTAGATTTATGATATCTATTGGATCATGCTTCTCTTGTAGTTGATATTTAGATCATTAAAGAGTTTGTACAAGATATTAGATGCACCATTATCAAAAACAGTGAAGATAAAATAAATTTTACCTTTAATGTCTTAAAAAATATCAAGAAAATCAACATTCTTCACTTAACAAATAAAGAATTGCTCAAGTTAACTATTCAGGAGTTTGCAAGAATTTTAAATTGCATATGGCAAAAACATTTGAAATACGTAAAAATCACAAGACACTTTAAGAACTGGTGGAACAAAGAATTGCAGGCAAAACTATTAGATTACAAAGCTTTTAAACAAATAGAAGAATAGAAGATGTTCTATATAGTCAAGAAAACAAAATGAATTTTTTTTGATAACAAAATTCAAGAAATTGCATCTAAGAATTGAAGACCTTGGGACCTTATGAACTGGGTCAGAAAATAAAAATTGCCCACCATTGAAGTACTAAGATTTAATGGTCAAATATGTATTAGACTCAATGAACTCTGGCAAGTACTTCATTAATCTTTCAACTCTGTCCAAAATTATCAAATTAATATTAACATTTTAGAAGGAATTCAAGCTAAATTGACAATGGAGTGGAACTCTTTTTCAAAAGAAGAGTTCAAGACTACTATCTCAAAGTGTAATGATTCATCTATATCTGGACTGGACAAAATTTTGTGGAAAATTCTCAAACAAGTTATTAATAATGATTTATACTTGATCTTTATTATCAATATTGTTAATGCTTGTATAAATCTAGGATATTGGCCCTCTTATTTTAAGATGTTGATATTGATTATTATTCCAAAACCTAACAAGATATTATATGACTCTCCCAAATCCTTTTTCTCTATTGTGCTTTTGAACACACTTGGTAAATTGATTGAAAAAATCATTGGAGAAAGAATGGAATTCCACTCTATCTCCAATAATTTCATCTATTTTAATCAACTTGGAGGACTCAAGAAATATTCTACTTTGAACACAAATATTTTCTTAACTCATCTAATCTGATTAGAATAAGTCAAAAATGTTCAAATAAGCATGTTGGTATTCAATATTGCCTAATTCTTTCTGTCACTAAATAATTGACTCATTGCCTCATTTTGAACAAGGCTAGATTCAATCCAAAAATCTCAAAATTCTTTTCCAATTATCTAATTGGTAGAAAAACCCAATATCTATGAAACAATTTTTCCTCTTTTTTTTTTGAGGTTAATGTTGGAGTTGGACAAGGTTCTGCTTTGTCTCCCATTCTATCAGCTCTTTATCTTTCTCTTCTTTTTCACATTTTTAAAGAACATACAAAAAAAAATCTGAAAATTTCAGTTTCCTTTCTATTTTTTATAAATAATAGTCTATTAGTATCCCAAGAGAAATCTTTTGAAAAAACCAATTTGCTTCTTTTCTGCAGCTATAACATTGTTTCTCACTTCTCAATCAATATGGTCTAGCCATCAAATATAGGAAAACTGAAGTCTTTCATTTTTTTAGAACATGTAGACTTTTCAACCCACTACAACTTGATCTCTCTCAAGTTAGAGGTCTGATATTATCTTCTAAAGGAACTTGGTGTTATTTAAGCTTCATTTTTAACAGAAACCTCTCATTTCACTAACATATCAACTTTTACACCAACAAAGCTCTATCTATGATTAAAAGTATGAAAATGCTAGGCAACTCTACTCAAGGTCTCTTACCATATCAAAAATGTCTACTATACAAGACTTGTGTTTTCTACATCACTCTTTATAGCTTTCCTCTGTGGTATTACAATAATGCACCACCATCTTACCTACTTAACAAGCTTAATAAAATATAATGAGAAGCTTTGCTATGGATTCTAGGAACTTTCTACATTTTACTAACCATGGAAATTAAGACCATTACTAGTCTTATTCCCATTCATCCATATCTTTAGAAGCTAAGTGGTAGAAACCAATTATGAACAGCCACCCTCTCTCATAATCATATCTTAAAATCACTTTTTGAAAGAAGACATATGCCTCATACAAATCAATACTACTTCTCCTTAGAATATATAACATCCAAACAACAAAGAACTATCAAGAGCTCTATAGTCCATGCTAATAACTATCTTAATAAAGTCTTTTCATCATTCAATTCTCTAAATAGAGAACTCTTTCCAGGAAAAAGATTAATCAATACATTTTCTAGTCATATCCTTTTTCACAAAGCTGATTGCTGCTCTAATGAGAGCAAAACACATCATTGTGACAATCATGATAATATTATGATTAAAGCATCCACTAAACCTAATATAGTCATTGTCATCTCAGATGCTAGTATCAAGAATAATGTAGCCACTTCCATTACTTATATCTACTCATTCAACAGCCTATTGAAGAAAACTCTTCATCACACAATCAGTATCACTTCAACAAAAGTGGAATTACTTACAATCAGATACAGGATTAATTATGCAGTTCAAATACCAAGTTCTTCTTACATTATTGTCATCACTAATACTCTTCATATAGCTCAAAATATTTTCAATTTGTCTATTCATCTATATTAAATTTGAGCAATAGCAATATCTGAAGACCTCTGAAAGTTCTTTAATAGACATTTGGACAATTCCATTGAATTCTGGAATTGCCCTAGTAACAAAGATTGGTACTTACATACTCAAGTGGATAAGAAAACAAAGAAATTCAATCTTATTCCACTTTATCCTTGCAAAACATCATGGGATCTTAACAGAAAAGAGGAATGTGACAAAATTATCAAAGAATGGCATAACAATTTCAAAATATTGAATCTCAAGGAGAAAAACTTTCTTAATCTTCTGAATAATGATTTTTCAGACATTGAACCTGCCTATACAAAAGGAGGTCCTTGGATCAAAAACTTCAGTTTTTCAAACTCACTTTGTGCTTGAGCTACTTAAGCTATAACAAATCATGCTCTCATAGGAGAATACTATCTCAGATTTTTCCTAAGAAAAGAGTTCAGTTATCTATGTAGAGACTATCCAATCAAAATAAGATACCACATTCTCTATGACCATAGAAAGTTTAACAAGTACTGGAATATGAGAAGAGACACAATAAGTCAATTTATATCATCCTTGTAATTCAATCTGAATGCTTTCTCCAAAGAAAAAAGCATTACATGAGTTTGTGATTCTATTGCAACTGTATTTTACTATTTGTCTGTCTTTTATTTTATTTTATTTTCCTTTTTATTTTTTATTTTTGCTTAGTCCTATATAATGTAGTTACAAAGTAGATACTATAGTCTGCTATTGTACTTTATATAATAAATTGTTAATTTAAAAAAATAGTTAGATTTTTTGTTTTGTTTTGTTTTAAAAACATATGACTATAGTCACATGATAAGTAGTAATAATTAAAAAATATTTTCAAAATATTAGAATAAAATAGAACTAAGTATATACTAACTATGTAAATATTACAACTTAAGCTTAAGTATTCAAGCAAAAGAGAAATCTTATATTATAATCAATATAAGAAAATTCAATAGAGTTCCTACTATAATCTAGTCTACTTTATATACCTACAGACTATAATCTGCATATATTTACATCTACTCTACCCTAATATCTATATACTTTCCATAAGACTCATATGCTATAGCCATATTATTAAAATGACTAGTAGGTCCATGGATTTTGTAAGCTCCAAGAAAATCTAAGAAAACAGAGTAAGGTTTCTGAAGGTAACATATATCCTATATAACTATACTATATATTCTAATCTCCTAGATTAGCTTACTTTATAAGAAATAATGAGAATAGTATAATCAGATATGTTCCTGATAAAAGTATCTAGAATGTTAGCTCCCAGAAAGAAAGAAACATTACCATTAGCAACAAATAGGAGAAAATTGGAATAATAAATAGTATTGTACTTGGTAAATTTTAGTAGTAGAGAGTAGCAAAGTTGACTAAATAAATATAAGAAAACCTACTATACTGCCAAATTTTAAGTCTGTAACACCACTAAAGCCTGTTGTCAACCCTATAGGCCTCTCATTCCTTGAGTCCTCCACCACTACTCCATCACAATACCACAGACCCCTATATGCTCTTTTTTGATCACTAATCCTCTTCTTTCAGCTACTAGCTAATGAACTTCCACTATTCAGTAATATTCAAAGTTACTACATTGAACTTTCTGACTATATAACTTTATTATTTTGTAGTTAGATTACTAAATGTTCCACCTAATATTCTATCTGATGGGAATAGACTCTTTGGATATTTAAAATAGCTATCACCTCCAGAAAACTCCATTTTATTCTCTTAGGATTTTCATAAAGTCATAAACTCCACTAAAACCTCATATACTTTATCCAATCACTCTAACAATAGACTCCATGGTATATACAGTTGTTACAAACTTAAGACCTTAGAGTAGGTCAAAAAATATACTAAAAGCCCATAGTTCATACTCTACTACTTTAGCCTATTCTAAATAACCATATATTTGTTTTAAGATTAACATGTGTTAAATATGCTGTATAACATCATTCTTCTAGAACCTTTTACCAACTTCCATATGACATGTGACATCATGCTAACCCCTAACCCTGATTCCCAAAATAAACTAAACTAAAAGAAAAAGAAAAAGAAAAAGAAAATTGAAAATAAATAAAGTCTACTATCTTTAATTCTAACATTACCCCCCCCTTTAAGGTTTCTCCTCTGGAGAAAATAACTTCCATCTTTTCCAGTTTCTTTCCAACTTCCTCAAATACTTGTCTTCAAACTTCTCATCATCCCACCTATACAATATCTTGGCTATATACTTTTCTGATAATTCCCCTCTCCTAAAGTCTCTTTCTTCTATCCTATCCAACTTCTCCTGTTTTTTTTACTTCTACATTTAGTCTTCCCTTAAACTCAGCTACTACTTCTTTCATATTTTCTAAGTCTTCCTCCTTCTCTTATATAAATGTTTCAGACCATAATAAACATCACTGTTGGCTCGAATGACCTCTCTGGAGTTGTAAACACTGCTTTCCACTCATCTCTCTCCTTGATCTGTACATTATTATAACCCTATTGTAGATATAATTTAGTAAGTACTTTCTTGATACCTATGTTTTCTATAATATTAGAAATTAGAGGTAAGGGATAATTGTTCTTAATTATCTATTCATTTAAACATTGATAATCTTGTACTATATACTTTTTTCCATCCTTTTTTCTTACAAAAAATACTAGTGCTATTTGAGATGACTTTGAGGGTCTGATATACCCTTTTCTCAATTGTTTTATTATGAACTCTCATACCTCTTCTCTCTCTTCTCTTGACAATAGATATACCTTCTCTTGCCTTGGTACAAAGCTCTCTTTTGTTTCAATTACATAATCCTATAACTTTCTTGTGGGCATTCTTTCACTTTGTTTCTTTCCAAACACATAAATCCACTTATAAAAGTATTCTAGTACTAGCTTCTTTACCTCCTCTTCTTTATCCCAAATTTTCCATTCTTTTGCCACCTTCTTTAATTTCATTGTCCTTTTCTTCTTAGATTTTTTCTTTTCTTTTATTTTTTGCTCCTTTTCTTCTCTTTTTTTTTCTTCTTCTTTTTTTTGCTTCTGCCACCCTGACTTTCCCTGCTTCAGTCTTCACTGCTTCTCACATTCTTCTAGGCACCTTGTTATTTTCACTTCTCCTGTTCTCCAATCAATTTCAGGATTATGGTGAGTAAGCCATGGCATTCCTAAGATTACACTCCACTTCTGCTCTCTAATCACATCAATCTCCATCCTTTTTCTATACCCCTAGTAGTAGATGTTTACCTTCACTATATGCTCAATTAGCCCTTCCTTGTTAAAGAAACTGTCCATGTTTCTTACATATATTGGTTTTTTTATTTTTTTTAATTTAAACTCCTATTTTCTTACAAATTCTAAGCTTATAACTAGCTCTGTTACACCACTATCCAACAATGCCTCAACCATTACACTCTCCTGTGTATCAATCCTTTCTAGCCCAATCTTTACTGTCACTTCCCTTAGGAGCTCCTTATTGTTTAGGTTACAGTAGGATATATTATCTATTACTCTAAAGAGTATTGTGTACCTATTATTATTGAGACCTAATCAAGGAGTATTAAGTCTTGCTCCCTATTTAAATTTTTCTGTTCATTTCCCTCATATTCCAACCTCTCCCCTTATCCAATCCTCCTACCTGTTCCCCTATTCCTGCAGTTTCTAGCAATATAACCAAATCCCTCACAGTTATAACAGTTCCTTCCTTAGTTTATTTCTATAGCATATGGGTTGCACCTAGGCACAAATCCTACCCATTGATTTGGGTTTACTATGACTATGTTTGTTTTCTCAACTTCTTCTATAGAAACAGGTCCTATCAAAACCTGCTGTTGAGAGGCTTCTTATCTCCTTGGCCAGACTTGAGACTATGGTAGTATTTGCCATTATATCTTATTGTTTTGGTTTCTTCTTCCTCTCAGCCTTTCTTTATCTTGTTTGCTTTCCCTCCAGTTCCTATTCAGCTATATATACCTAGTGACTATGAGAAAAGAGAAAGGTGTTCTTAAGGAAATAATAAGAAAAGAATGAGAAAAACATAAGAAAGCCTCTACTACTATATGAGGTGCTGACTGATCATATATAAGGAAGATGCAAGGCACAGTAGATATGAGTCAAAGATGAAACAAATCCCAACATATGTTCAAGTTATGGTAAGTATAAGGAAAACATCTGTAGAACATGAGGTAGTGATTATAATATATAAGAACTCATCCATGATGTGTAAAACATGAATGTTAAATGATCTTGGTTTTAGCTTATATGCTGCACCTCTACATGTCACTTTGGTTGCAATTTCAAGATAAGTAGTTAGAATATAATTAAGGTGAGAGAGAGAGACATGTTGTTTATTGACCAGAATTGGTTGATTTTAGTTGATTATCACAATCAAGGATTACAGTGTACCTATCTGACACTAGTACATGGTCACTAAGACAATAGCTGAGAAATGGAGGACACTAATGTCTGTAAATATTGTCCAGAATTCTATAGAGATCATCAAATGTGTTATATGATCAGTCACAGAGTGATTGACCATGAATTGGAGCCTGTTGATCCACACCAGAAGATATTGTGCAGATTGAATACAGATTCAATGAGAGCTGACCAATATCTGCTCCGGAGATGGAGATTAGGCATTATCCGTGATGAAAATCAGATAATACTATCTAACAGCTGCCATTTTGTTCCAAGGTATTGGGGTCAACTAATGGAGAGATTC
>JAJOHK020000389.1:0-27688 GCA_022457215.2 Leucocoprinus gongylophorus | reverse complement strand
AGTATACAGCTTAAAGAGGTCTAGAGCATAGAAAAATATATAAGTAGATGAATGTAGATGTAGAAAAGAATTGAAGAACACAGATCAGCCAAAAAATGTGAAAGAGAAAAGTTTTGAAAAAGCCAGTTCCTTTATAGTAACTAACTAAAGTCTATAAAGTTTAGTAGAGTTTGTACTTCAAGAAATATTATCTTAAATACAATATACTCTCTGGACTACATTACAATCTAGTAGAACAATTATGACATAACCAGAGAATAATTGGTGCTAGATAGTTAGAAAATCTGATAAAAATATCTAAAATATTATCCAGAAACAAAAGTGAATATAGAACAATGATTACTTCAATAAGACTAGTCAATAGAATTGAGAGGTGGAAACAGTGGTATTTTTTGGATGAAGTTCCTAGACTTAACAGTAGAGTTTGAGGAAACACTAGATATTATTACAATCATTATCTTATATTCTATAAGTATTTGCCTTATGCTTGCTATAACTTGAATATATTGGGATTTGTTTCATCTTTGACTTATATTTACTATATCTTACATTTTACTCATGTGCTATTAGTCAGTACCTTACATAATAGTAGAAACCTCCTTATGTTTCCCTTATTTCTTTCCTATTGTTTCCTCAAGAATACTTTTTTTAATTCTCATGATTTTTAAGTATATATAGCTGTATGTCAGCATTATAAATGTTGGACTTGACTTTATTTTATTTTCTTTCTCTTTTATTTTATTTTATTTTATTATTATTTTAGACTTAGACAAAGAGTATAATATAGTATCATATATAATAGTCATATATATCATAGTTACAGAACATATGATTATATAATATAGAAAGGGTTGTAGAATATTCTAAAACAGATAACATCATATAGTATAGCACTAGTATGTTAGTATTATAGAAAGTATATGGACATGAGTTATAGTATGCATATAGACCATAGTCTGCAGTATATAAGATAGATTATTTTGTTACAGAAACTCTATCAAATTCTCTTGTGTTACTTAATACAAGAGTATTTTTTTTGTCTTTACTCTAAGACCTAAGTCATAATACTAGCTTTCTCCTAAACCTTCTTCATTCTCTCTACAGACTCTGTTGCTTTCTCTACTTTTCCTTTTCTTCTACTTATCTTCTATGACAGTGTTATTCAGTCTAATATCTACTAATATCCTATTTCCATAGTAGAGTTTACTTCTATCTAACTTGGTCTTCTATAGTGGAGTTCTTCTTTCCAACTCAGCCTTTTATGACAGAGTTTTCCTGTTCAATCTTTATTAGTATTTTACTACTAAAACATCTACTTGGAGGTATACTTTGAAACTTCTGAGTTCTTCTTTATTTTTACTTGTATATAAGAACTAGTAGATATACTGTATTTTCTAATCTGATAATTAATGAATATTATTGGATACTAAACTCTAGTGTTCTTTGGCAACACACTTCTTATCAAAACTTACTCTTCTTGGACTCTATTTCTCTTCTGAAGTTATAATCCCATAACATACAGATGGCATAGTATGTAAGCTAAAGCCAAGATTATTCCAGAAAGTCTATAACACTGCATTTTTTGTATAGATTTTTATACTTAATACAACTCCAAGCAAATCCTATAGACTTTCTCTCTCTAGTATAAACTATATCTAATATGTATAATGATTGGTTAATACTCAGACTAAGTACATGAACTATTCTATAGTAGTATATATAGTAGTAGTACATAGTAGGATACTTTACCCAATTATTACCAAATTCTCTAGATATTTACAACTTTATAAGTAAAATTTATTCTTATATTTATGAGTTGGAAGAAGTAGGAACTCTATAAAGTTATGGTGTTATTTCAGCCTTAGGATGTTATATAATAACAGGTTCTCTGATAGCTACTAACAGTCTCTGCTTATATACAAACTTCATGATTATATATTATAGCAACTTGTCATATGCCAAGTTTACCCATCTTGAAAACATGTCTCTGTGACAGTAATATCTTTACAATATATCTGATAAAAGCTTGTCTTCCATGATAAACATTCTTCCTACAACACATTCCTATGGTAGTAATGTAACTATCTTCTAGCCTTTTGAGTATTCAGTCTTCTATGATAGAGATACTTATGTTGATCTTGGTCTTTCATGGTAGAGTTCTCCTATCTAGTCCCTTTCAGTACTGAAACACTGAAACCTAAAACCTCTGCTTAGAGCTGTATACTAAAATCTCTGAGTATTTCCTAATTATCTTACTTATTTATAAGACTAGTAGTTATACTATAATTCACTAGTCTAATAATTGACAAAAATAATTATTATTGAACTCAATTCCCAGTATTCAATAGCAATATACTACTATTAGTACTTGACTCTCTTTTGGACTCCATTCAATTATCTGAAGTTGTGACTACACAGCAGAAAGACAGCACAGCACATAAGCTAAAGTTAAGGTTGTTCTAACAAGTCTGCATCACTGAGCTTATCATATGGAGTTTCTGCACTCTATATCTCTAAGCTAACCCCTTGGTGTTATAATCTTAAATCTTAGAGTTAGGTAAAAGGACAACTCTTGTATGGAGTAACACAAGAAAACTTAATAGAGAACTCTTCTACAAACTAGTCTACCTTATATAGTCCTACAGATGGTCCATGCTAACTACTGTGCACCCTACCCTAAACAACCATGTGTAGTCCATGAGGCCAACATGTAGTGTCCATGTTGTATAACATCATCTGTTCTTGAATTTTCTACTAAATTCTCCCAAGTCTCGTAATCTGCCTTGTGACTATGCCATTAGGTTGCAACTGATGTGACAGCATGACCAATCAACCCTAACCCTAGTTGTTCTAAAAATAGAAAAATAGAAAAATAAAACAGAATGAAAATAAAAATGAAAAGTAAAATAGAGAAAAACTAAGTCTACCATTTTGTGAACTTGACACTTGGACCTTTACCTTCTGGTGTGAACCATGCCTAACACAACTATACAGTTATAATAATATTGCAGATTTGGCAAGAGAACTTAACAAGAAGTAAGAAGTTCTATTGGTTTTGGTTTATTACTTATATATTTTGTTCTGAGTCTGTGTACAGTACTTCCACTTCCACTTTCAAGTCTATGATGCAATTAATCAACTATATTCTTCTATTCTATTATATAAAATAAAATATTAATTAAACTATAAAATTATAAGTAATCCAAACTCTATAAGTCTATGTCTTTAAATATTGATCTACTCTCTATTTCCTAATGTATGCTCTATTTTTAGCAGTTTTAATCATGCTGGCATCATTATTCTATTTATGTAAGCTAATCTGGGAGGTTGGAGTATATACTAAGATATATAAAATAACTGCCACCACTAGAAATCTTATTATATTCTCTAAGGTCTTTTTTTTAATTTTTGAAAAATTAACAATTTATTATATAGAACACAATGGTAGATCATAATAGCTACATACAGTAACTATTTAAATACAAAAATAGAAAAGAAAAGAAAAACAAGAAGAAAAATAAAAAGTAAGAAATATGAAATTATATAATAAAACACAAAACTAAGAATCTAAATCAATATAATATTTTCTTGAAAGCAAAATATATCTGGATCAAACTTAAGGAAAGTGAGAACATCTTTGAAGAATTTTTGCTTTGGATTTCATTATTATAATTCAATAACCTTAAAGCTAATCAGAGAAAGAAACCTTGTATTGGGTTACACAAGAGAACTTGATAGAGAAATCTATATATGATTGTTTACCTTATATACTAGACACTAATAGTTTGTGCTCTACTACTTTAGCCTACTCTAAATGACCATGTCTTAGTCTTAAAACCAATATATGTTAAACATATTGTATAATATCATTATTCTAGAAGATTCTACCATATTCCATTGTGACCACATGACTGTGACTGTGACTGGTATAACTCCTCATATAACTATGTTGTGATGTCATGTTAATACTTAACCCTAAATAAGAAGAGAAACAAAAAATGAAAAGAACATGAAAAGAAATACAGAAAATGAAAATAAAATCCATCATTCTTAGTTCTGACATCCATGACTTCTTATATTGTTTGCAGTTATGTGATCATGTTTCAATAGAAGAATTACTATATAGGTATATTATTAATGAATTAGAAAAAAACCTTTATCTAGATTTACAAGTGGGAGTGTGGTTAGTAATCAGTTTAGTGATATGAATGCATAGCAAATTGAAGAGACTGAAATTTTTCAGCTATACTCTATCTTTTGAATAAGTGGAATGAATAGAATTATTATTGTTTTTATTTAGATTGATGAAATTTCTTCCCTTGTAGTTAGATGTTTGAAAATACATCTGCTATTTCTTGACAATATAATCATATTCTTCTTTTTTGCTGAAGTTCCATAATGTTTTACTATGTAAAATGGGGCTGATTTTGTAGAGTTTTGATTTCTTGTCAATTAGTAAATGTAGAGGCTATTTATCATCACTAGGATAGTCCCAAAATGAGATTATATTACTTAAGTTCTTGTTAAAGAACTTCTTTAAGTCATTGGATATGATAATAGAGTATAGTTAATATGGATAAAAAGATATGTCAAAGATTCTTTTGGCAGCTAGAATAGTATCAGTGACAATAATAATACATGTAATGTCTTGGATTTGAGATACTTGACCAATACTACATCTCATAACAAATAGTTTTGTTTCAGTGGACATGACATTCATTACATAATGTATGGTTTTCATAACAATTTCATATTCTCTTCTAATATGTGAGACTGATGTAACAATATTATTTTTAACACTTGTATCAGAGATGATAAGTATAATGTCATTATTTTGGGATGAATCTTTGAAGATATTCTTGAGTTTATTACAATAAGTGGTTCTTTTTTCAGCATCTTTGCAATATACTAGATGAAAGGAAAAACAATTAGAAAAATTGTCTATTAAACTAATTCTAAGAAAGTTCATTGTTTAGATTGTCAAAGGCTAGTAGGACTTGATTAAAATAGTTATTAGTATTCACTATGGGACTTTCAATCTTTAAGCATTGTTCAGAAGTAAGATAATCTATAGCCATATAATAAAGATCAGCCTGTTTGGAATGATGTTTCCAAAAGAGAGCTTAGTGCATGTTGTTGAGGAAGAAATACTGCTCTGAGATGGTAACATCTTATGATTTTATTGAGGTGAAAGTAAATAAGAATAAGACTAGTAATAGTCTCAACTCTTTATAAAGGAGATATACAAAAAGCTCCCATAATCCATATGGCTGCTCTTCTTTCTATTTTCTTCAATTCCTTGATAGGTTAATATATTGGTGCTTATTTGAAATATCATAGCTGAAAGCTATACAGAATAATGGAAAAGACACAAGTTCTATACAGAAGATGCTTTCATATAGGAGAGAGTTCTCTTATTAAGTTGCCAAGCATTTTTATATATTTAATAGTGGATAAAACTTTATCAGCATAATAATAAATATAGTGTCAAAAGGAGAGTTTCTTATTAAAAAATCCTAGATATCATCATATATCTTTAGATTTGAGTATAGTACCATCTATAGGTCTAAGGTCTAGTAGAGGAGGATTAGTATTCTTCTTTAACCTAGAGAAGTGAAAGACCTGCAGTTTGTTATATTTAATTGCTAGACTGAATTAGTTGAAGAAATATGAAATAATACTATAACTACACTAAAGGTTCACATTAGATTTTTTGTAACTCTTCTCCTGAGAAACAAAAATACCATTGACAAAAGAAAGAATAGAAACCAGAATAGAAATTAAAAGGTTTTAAGTTCTTTTTTCAAATATATGGAAAAGAGAGACAATATATAAAGCCAAAAGAATAAGGAAAAGAGTGAATCCTTGTCCAACACCAACATTTGCTTTGAATGATGGTGATGTGAAATAATTTCACATATATTAAGTTTGTCAGTTAATTAAATAACTAGATAAAAATTGAGAAATTCTAATATTGAAACCTACTTTGTTTAAAATTATTATAAGAAGAAGATTTAAAGAAGGGAAAAACTGCATGATATCAATGCAAGAGTGCTTGTGTGAAGGCTCTTAACACATCCTGCTTATATGAGATGTGTTAAGAAAATACCAGTATTCATTATTGAACATTGTTTAATGCCCCCCAATTAGTTTGGATGAATGAAGTTTGAGATAATAGAGTGAACCTGTAGTCTATTATATATCACTTTTTTGATTAATTTGCCTAATGTATTAAGAAGAATAATAGGATAAAAGGTCTTAAAAGTATCGTACAAAGATTATTGGGCTTTGGAATCATAATGGATATGAACTTCTTGAAGTGTAATGGCCAATAACTGGGATTGATACAAGAATTTTCTATGTTGACAATGTTAATAATATATTTAGCATTGCTTACTATATTTTTAAGGTAGTTCCAAAAAATATGATTTGGTTTCAAAGTAGACAAACTACTACACTTATTGATAGCATTTTTAATTTCAGTGTTAGAGAACAAAGACTATTCTACTCATTAACACAAGAGAATTTTATCAAGAAGTTGTAAATTGATAGGCCTATCTTATTATGATCTTAAGCTTGGCTCAAGTTGTAACTTAGTCTAAAACCAAATTTGAATCTTGAGAGCTATCTGTATATCAAGTAAATATTGAATTGATAGATATTGATAAATCAAGATTAAGACTATCAGCTGCTTCTTGGAACACATTAGTATATGTTGAGTAATGGGGATATAATGGATTCCAATTGCTATCTCTGATATTAAAGTTCACTGTTATAATTAGAACATTATTCAAATTTACCTCAGTATTCTTTAGATACTTAAGATAGTCTGCTGATCATCTGAATGAATATTAAGAATAAAACACATAATGTCACAACTGAGAAAGAAAATAAAGTTAATATCTCAATAATTAAATATATCTTTTTAATAAAAAATATAGCTCAACCAACTTGGTGTTAATGTAGGTGATAATTCTTAGGTAATCATTATCAGTGATTAATTCTCTCATAAATGTAATCTAAGAAGAATGATGGAGAGCTCCTATAATGTCTTCTTCTTCAGACATAGAATCCAGAATTTGTTAGATAATTGACAAAGAAGATTCTTGAATAAATAAAATGTCAAAATTTTCTAAAATTATATTAGTGAGAAGCTTATTCTTTTAAACATTCAGTGAAAATTTTTTTAGGGATTTTATAATTATTGTTTACCCTTATCTATATATGAATAAATTGAGTTAGCTTTGATTTCTTAAAGCTCTTGAGATTTTTTTATATGCTACTATTATAAAATAAACTACTCATTTGTTTTGATATCTAAACTTTGAGTGTACTCTCAGAGGTTTAGAAGTAATTCAGAAGTTCAATAATGATATCAATGATAAAAAGATGAATATTAATGTTGTTAAGTCTAAGATTCAATCCCTAAATATAGAGATATATACAAAATAGTGATGGTCTATATGCAAGCTATTTTCATCACATGATCAAAACTTATACCTGGTAGGGCTGTCATCTGTCATAGTAGACATCAGGCTAATTTTAGAAGATAACTAATTATATCACTACATTAATATGCTTGTATCTCTATGAATAATGATTTCTATATTATATATCATATATTATTGAAAAGTGTTTGATGAGCACTTTCCAACACATATTTTATCATGTAAATATGTCTAGCCATTCATGAGATATCAGTCAACAAAGCTTTTGCAGTCACTGATAGTTTGATATCTTAGTTGTTTGTTGTCACTTTTATACATCCTTTATATGTACAGATAGCTATTTTTTGGGGCTTTCCAGTACAACTTAGTTTGTGAAAATCAGTCTACTTGTTATGGAACACTTTGGACACTAACATTTTTCTTTTTCCTTTTATCTATTTTTCTTGATTTTATATTTCTTTTCTTTTGAATTTCTTTTTCTTTTTTCCTTTTATTAATGATGAAGGGGCATGTGACATTGCAGTCACATGACAGGTCACATGATGTGACATCATAGGCCTAGAACATGGTAGAAGAATCTGGAAGATGATATCAGAGCACATAGTGTACACATGGTGGCCTTAAGTAAGATGTGAGGCAAACATAAGGTAGTAGCATGGACTAATCTGTAACAGTATAAATAAGACTCTAATTTAGCAGAGGCTCCTTGTCGAGTTCTCTTGTGCTTTTTCCCATTTGATTGCTTAACTGAGAGCTTTACCACTTGTGTTATCATTGGACCTTGTGTCTAGTGGTTGTCACAACACTACTGGTTGTAGAGATACAAGCTGAATAAAGTTTGTGACAGCTACTTTCTATTGAACCTATGTTTCCAGAAAGAACAGTCATAGCTTTCTGCTTGGTATTTGCCTTTACAGTTATTGCACTTGAATGAATGAGTGCACAGTTCTTCTTTCTTAGTTTTGAGTCTAAGAGAGTTAGTTTTGAAATTGGCCTTACAACATTATACCATCTTTTTGTGGTGATTGATTTGATGAGGACTATTAGACTTCTGGTACTTGGTACTATGTATATAGCAGGAAAATGTAATATGTCCTTACTTCCAACAGTTCTTGTATTAGGAAACACTAGAGTTTATATCAGTACCTCTAATAGTTGTGATATGCTATTCTATGTTTAAACATCTATTAATAATATGAGGGTAAGATGCTAAAACAACATTATTGAAAATATGAATGTTCTTGATTACTTTTTTCATTACATCAGATATAATATGGGAATTTATATTAGCTAAGTAATAGAATATCTCTAGGATTTTGAAATACTATTTAGATTGGAAGAGTTAAGAGCTTATAACAGAATTTGAATTAGTGTTGTTCAATTTTTTGATATATTTCTTGATAACATTCAGATCTAAAGCAGCTATCATCACTTCTTTTCCTCTTACCACCATCTTATATGGTAGCACCTATTGGAAAGTCAGCAAATAAATTTTCTTTTTCTTCTACACCCTTCAGCAACTCAACAACAGATTCCAACTTCAAGAACCTTTTACCAACTATGTCTTCTGAAATGAATATAGGGATGGATATTCAGTCAGGACAAGTTCTCACTCACAATCTTGAGGTATGAGGGAGAAATTCTTTATCCTCTAACAATTCCTCCAGAGACCCATTTATGGTGTCCTCTAGATGTTTCACTCCCTATCATGATAGAATGGATACGGACCTAGATGATGCTTCTACTATTGGAGAAAGTGCCAACGAACATCTTGATATGTCTTACGAGACTGAGCAAGAGAAAGCATTGAGGATTGGTAAGGCGACCAACCAGCAGGACACCTCAAGGTCTCCAGCTGCCAATATTGAGGCAACCTCTTCTCATGTTTCATACGTGAATGATGTAATTAACATACAGCTTTCTTATGACCCTCAAGCACCAACTGAACCTAATCTATAAGGTGGTTCCTTCTACTCCATCTCCCTTCATGGCTCTATTGAGCACTTTGCTTCAGATACCAAGAAT
The DNA here is from genome assembly GCA_022457215.2 of Leucocoprinus gongylophorus. NCBI lineage: Eukaryota > Fungi > Basidiomycota > Agaricomycetes > Agaricales > Agaricaceae > Leucocoprinus > Leucocoprinus gongylophorus. The sequence continues at coordinate 18,215 of JAJOHK020000389.1, read as the reverse complement.
ATTAATGTATCACTCAATTTCTTGGCTAAGTATATTCAAGGTAAATAAGTCAATAGTATTCAAGTCAATGATCTTGAAGATTTTGATGGCATGGGAGATGCCATTTGGGATTTCATTTCATCAGTTTATGAGTTCAAATGGGACACATTATTTACTGATCAGAAATTGAACACTCTTAGGACCAAGATATCTTCAAAATTCACACCACGTATTCCCCCTCCTAAAGGTAATTCCAAAAAGAATATACCCAAGTCAACTCCTGTCACCATTAACAAAGTGCTACCTCTTCCCCCTCTTCCGGCCAAAACCAAGAAGGAGATCAATGCCATCTCCAAATATTTCCACCCTAAGAAACCTTCGGTCAATATCAACAACAAGTCCACTAATAACCAAATAGGCAAATCTTACATGCAGGCCTCAAAGCCTTTGACTAGCACTTCTGACGTTTTAAAAATCAAAGAAGCATTCACCACCTTAAATGCCAAAAAAATTGATCAGGTGAACAACATTGTCCATGGGCAAAACAAACCAAAACCACGAATCAAGATGACCACTAAAGGACCGTCTAGAAAACACATCATCATCCCAATGAGCAGCAAAAACATTTCGTCCTTCATGAAGAATTCTGCTCTAAACGTAGCTAACATCAACAGAGAGCTTTGAAATGCAAAAACTAATGTTCTAGTTGACTATGTTTGTTCAGACAACATGGGAATCATGATTGTCACCGATAAAGTTGCTCAACAATCGGACTTATCCATCATTGATCATTACATCAAAAATTTGAACGATATTAATGCCCTTCAAGTTGAAGACTTAAGACTCCTCAAGTCAAAATCATATTTGAAAATTATTAGCATACCATTTTACCCCCATGCAAACTCACAAGAGAAGCTTACTTTGTCGGACATCGAAACCATACTCAAGCAAAACCATATTTTCGACAATATTTCCCTCTCATCCAAGCCAAGAATTATCAAGATCTCACCAAAGTCAGATATGGCCATCATCTGGATTGATATATGGGATGTACAGAGGGGTCAAAATGCTAAACTACTTATCAACAGATGTTTCAATATGGGCAATTACATCACTATAATTAGAGGAGCAAATATGAATCCTGGAGTTCCCCAGTGCAAAAATTGCTGGAAATAGGGTCACTCCACTTTCTTGTGTCAAATCCAGGGGGCCAAATGTGTTAAATACAATGGTCCTCACAAATCTGAGCACCATAGGGAATTTGGCTGGTGTTGTAAAGCTAATGCCAAAATTAACCCTCCTAGATTAGAAACCAAGAAGGGTGAACCATGCTCTCATTCATTCAAATGCTCCAACTGTGAGGGGGACCATTAAGCTAGCTCAAACTCTTGCCCATTTTGGAGACACTGCTTCAACAGGGAATGGCACATTAAAAAGCAAGCTGAGATCTGTGAAAACAGGTCACAATCTATCCGCTCTAGAGTGAACAGCTCGAACAAACAATGATTGTGCAAAATCTGAAAATTTTTTCACAAAATGTTTGCAAGAATTCCCTCATCACCAACACTATACTTGAAACTCATTTCCATTTCGACATAATATTAATCCAAGAACCGCCTTGGTCAGAAATATGCAAAATTCCAAGTTCTACAAATTGTGATGGCGAACCTCTCATGGATACTTGTCATCACCCTAATTGGATCGCATTTGCAAGGTATTCTTCAAACAGTAATGATTTTCCAAGAGTTATCTCTTATGTCAACATTCGTTTCAATTCTCTTCACTTTCTTCTTCACAAAGACATTTTTGATCATCATGACATTAGTATCATTTCTTTTACTAACAACGACACTTGTCATTATATTCTGAACATTTATTCTGACTCATCCCATTTGGCTTTAAAGTATCTTAAGGATACTGAAGTCAATATCAGTCATATCCTTCTCATGACGAGCAACTTTAACATAAGAGACAGCTTATGGGACCCGTCTTTTCCCTTTTATTCTTCAATTAGTGACAATTTAATTATGATAGCAGATTTGTTTGACCTTGCACTATCGTCTCCAACTAATCCTGGCCCCACTAGATTCTCTGACACTGCTGGAGAGTCTAATTTGGTCATTGACCTAATGTTCCTTCGATACAGCTCTGTAGAATTGGATCACCACACCATTCTCCCTGAATCCCGACTAACTTCGGACCATGTGCCTCTCGCAATAGATATTCCTATTTGTGACGAAGTCATTCAATTGTCGAAACTTGCTATCACTCCTGGAAGCGATCAAGAAAAGAAGTTTATCAAAGACATCATTTCAAACTTCAGTTTACTTGACACCTCAAACATTGACAACATTGAATGTCTAAATCAAATTGTCAATCAACTTGGGTCTATCATCGAACAAACATGGTCCAAAAACGCAAAAAGATCAAAAATATTCAAGCACTCTAAACAATGGTGGTCAAATTCGTGCAGCCTGGCTCTAAATAACTATAGGATGTCAAGAAGTCGAGACAACTGGAAGTCTTTCAAAGTGACTGTTAAAAAAGCTAAATGTTCCTTCTTCGACAACAAAATTCAAGAGATCGCTAACAAAAGTCGAGGTTCTTGGGAATTAATGAATTGGGTCAAGAAAAGAAAGCTCCCTGTGACTGAAGCAATCAAATATAATGGCATTCCATGTCTCTCTCCTGATAGCTTGTAGAATGCCCTTCATAACTCCTTTAACACCGCCCTCCATTGTCAAGTCAATGTCAGTATTCTGAATGAAGTCGAGCGTAAATCTTGTCAAATCTGGAACCCATTCTCCAGATATGAGTTCAAAACCGCAATTCACAAATATATTGACTCTTCTGCTCTAGAACCTGACAAGATGTCATGGCATTACTGGAAACTTATCATCAAGAACGACGATTGCCTTTCTAAGATCATCAACATTGCCAATGCTTGCATCAACTTAGGCCATTGGCCTAAATACTTCAAAATTTCCACAACAGTTGTCATTCCCAAACTGAACAAGGCATCATATGACAATCCAAAAGCTTTTCGTCCTATTATTCTTCTAAACACTCTTGGCAAACTTGTTGAAAAAGTAATTGCTAAGAGACTCCAATTCATCATTGCATCCAACAACTTCATTCACTCTAGCCAACTCAGCGGGTTAAAATTCAAGTCCACAAATAATGCTGGTACTGTGCTTACTCATATCATTCGCTCTGGATGGACAAAAGGAAGAACCACCAGTACTCTCACCTTTGATATTTCTTAATTCTTCCCCTCACTGAATCATTGCCTTCTAGTCCTTATCTTGGAGAAAGTAGGACTTGACCCTAAAATCACAAACTTTTTTGCGAACTACCTAATCCAAAGAAGTACAAAGTATTTATGGAACAAACTTTCTTCCCCTTCTTTCGAGGTCAACGTTGGAGTTGGCCAAGGATCCACATTATCCCCCATTTTATCCACTTTATATTTATCTCCACTTATCTATATTATAGAAAAAAGGTTCAAAAATCTCAATCTTCCTATTTCCATCCTTTCATTCATTGACAATGGTCTTTTCATTGTTCAGAACAAGTTCTTTATCATTTCCAATTTGCACTTGTACTGCAGCTACAACATCCTTTCAAAACTTTTAGATAGTTTTGGTCTCATTATCGAACATTCTAAAACCAAAATATTTCACTTTAACAGATCCCATGGCCCTTTCAACCCTCCTCCTCTTGATCTCTCTCCTCTCGGGGGTTCAATCCTTCGACCCAAGGATTTGTGGAGATACTTGGGCTTCATATTTAACTGAAAACTCTCCTTTCACAAGCATATCGATCATTATGCTAACAAAGCAATATCGACAGTCAAATGCATGAGACTCTTAGGAAATTCATCGTGAGGAATTAGCCTACTTCAGAAACGTCTCCTTTACAGGTGTTGCGCCCTTCCAATTGTCTTGTATGGCTTCCAGCTGTAGTTTTACAACAAAGCCCTGCTATCGTACCATATGAAAACCCTCAATAAAATGCAAAGAAGAGCTACCATCTGGATATTAGGGGCATTCAAAACCTCCCCTATGGAAGGCATCGAAGCATTTGTGGGTTTAATCCCAATCAGGTTCCACCTTCAAAAAATCACAAAAAGATCTCTTATCTATCCTTTCAAACTCCCCGACAATCATATCCTGAAAAATCTGCTGAATGATGTCCCTCTACCAACCAAGTTGTATAACTCTCACAACATTGGTTCTTTAACCAATTGTCAAAGGGTCTTAACCAAAGGCTACCTAGTCGACTCAAATATCAAATCTTATGGGATATTTCCGTCTTTCTCTCCTCTTGATCCTGAATTTCTTCCTAGTCATTGCATTATTGACAATTTCTCTAATTATTTTTCTTTTAATTTAGTTAATAAAAAAGAAAAAAATCAAAACAAGACTCGCAATCAGGAACTAGACGACATGGTTCTTCAGTGTTCTTCTGAACCCAATACTGCCCTCGTGATAACCGATGCTAGCATCAAGAACAATATCGCTACATCTATTTTGCACATCCATTCAGCCAATTGTCTACTTATCAAAACTGTTCATCATGCTTCCTTCATAACAAGTACGGAAGCTGAACTTTTTGCTATCAGATGCGGTATCAATCAAGCATGCTCCATCAATAACGTCTCCAAAATCGTCATTGTAACCAACTCTATTCATGCAGCCAAGAAAATATTCAATTGTGGATCCCATCCATACCAAATCCACTCTGCTGCTATACTCAGCGAATTGTGTACATTTTTCTCGTCCAACAAATCCAATTTCATTGAAATCTGGGAATGCCCTAGCAAACTCAGATGGAGATTTCATTGTGATGCCGACAAAGATTCCAAAGCTTTTTCAGTTACACCCTCTTATCCGACCAAATTATCTTGGGATTTTTGCAAAAAATCCGACTGTGAGGAATTAATCAAGCTGTGGAAAATGACATTCCAAGTGTCGGATGGGAAAGGCAAACACTTCCTGGATTTATTAGATGACAATCTCAATGTTATTGAACTATCTTATACCAGAGATGGCCCGTGGCTTCAAACCTTCGGTCACTCTAATTTGCTTTGCACCTGCACTGTTAGAGCAATTACCAACCATGCTCCTATAGGAGAGTACAGGTTACTATTTTTTCCAAACATGGATTTCGCATGTCCATGCGATAACTATCCTATCAAATCAAGGAGACATATATTATACGAGTGCCAAAGATTTAACAGGTATTGGAACCCCAGAAGGGACACATTGTCTCATTTCGTGATGTTTTTGACTTTTAATCCGAATGCTTTTGCATTCACTGACAATTAACTTTTTCTAAATAGTGTTTTTCTTTTTTTTACTTGTCGATTAGTTCCTTTATCTTTTTTCTTTTTCTTTTTTCTCCTTTCTTTTAGCTTCATGTGCGTCTTTTGTATGTAGTTATGAAAGTAGCTACCATGGTCTGCCTCCATGCACTGTGTAATAAATTGTTGATTTAAAAAAAAAAAAATCTAAAGCAGCTATAGCTTTGTTAGTAATATTTTTATCATCAAAGTAAATAAAATCAGCTAAAAATTCAGATTTTATGCCTTTCAAAAGTCTGTTAATGTTTAAAACATGTATGTTATATTGAGTTTTAGTTTACTTTTCACTCCATTGTTGTATATGACATTGTTAATTTTGATAATGATTTTTCCAAAGGGCAACTTTGGAAATGCATTCTTGATTTTAAGAATATTCTCAATATTGCCTTTAGTAGCCTAAGTGAATAATCAGATTTCTGAGATAAAAGACTGGATTTTCTTGTAATATTTGGACTTAACTGAAATACTTTTACTTGGCCTAGAAGGAATAGACAGGAGAATTCTAGAAATATCAGCTTGCTTACCTTTATCAGTCTTTATGTCTTCAATTGTTTTTAGAGTAGTTGTTCTATTTTTGTTGAACTGGGAGGAAATACATTGCTGAAAAGTCTTGTCTTTGCCATTGACTGTTAGATTATTCTATCCATACTCATAGATAGGATTAATAAAGTTCCAAGCTGTAGAGCTAAATTATGCAATCTGAAGGATATTATTAGAGGTTCTACTATCTAATGGTCTTTATTTTATGAATACAGCTATTCTTTGTAAGAAACACACAATATTTTACATTACTAGCTGAGAACTTGTCAATACCAAACAAGGAAATTGAAGAAAAGTTACCATCCTACAGTTATGAGTCTATAGGTTGATTTGCCTAGTATAGTATAACCAAAGGTTCCAAATTAAAGAAAGCCAATATGTTGTCCATATTGTTAGCATCATTAACATAAGGTACATATACAAATATTCCTGCATATCCCAAAGACATATTGGTTTGAGAGTGATCAGCTTGTTTCTCTCTCTCTACTTGTACTAGAAATACAAAGATTAGACTTTATCTTATTTGCTTCTTTTCTTTTCTTTTTAGTCTATTCTATTTTTAGAAATAGAGTTGGGGATTAGTGGGAGGTCACAGGTCATGGTCACACTGTCACATAATTATGTACCATAATGGAAAATAATAGAAGGTTTTGGAAGGAATAACATTATACCATGTGTTATACACATGGTGGCCTTAAGGCAAACACATGGTTATTTAGGATAGGCTAAAGTAGTAGTGCACAAACCAGTAGTCTGAGGTATATAAGATAGACAATCCTGTACAGAGTTTTCTATTGAGTTTTCTTATGTTAATCCTAATACAAGGTTCTATTTATTGATCAACACAAGATCTTTGAGTTATAACAACTTGTTTAGCCTATGTTAATTTTCCAGACTGAGCTTCAATGTGTTCTGCATAATTCATCAAAGATGCAGACAAGCTAACAAACATATCTCTTTGGCTGTTGATACTGGGAGATGGAGATTGTTCTCTGGGTGGAATGATTTCAAGATTTATTGAGGAATGCTTATGATGACTTGGTTGATTGTTATAAGGTTGAGAAGTGGAAAGATTTAGTGTATTTGCTAATTCTCTTCTGGGTGCTACCATATAAGATGGTGGTATGAGAGAAAGAAGCAATGTTCTCTGAGGTCTTTCTAAAGGTATTTTGTGTTTTTATTGTACATTCCCAATAAATATCAGGTTTTTGAAGCATACTCTATGCTTCTATCCTGGTCACCCTTACAATTATCTTCTAGTTTCTTTGTAATTATGTTGGTTTCAGAGGTTCTTTCTAGTTCTCTTTTGAAGGGTCACAAGTTCTACTCCAATGTTCAATCCAAAAGTCATTCTGAGTATCACTTCAGACATAAGAGCCATAAAGATTGTTAAGGTGGTTGCCAAGACAGATAGCATCATCATCATCATCAAATTTTTCATGGTAGTTATCTTCTATACTGGGGGTTTTCTTTTTTCTGAGTAGTCAACAAAGGTGCATGACAAATCTTGTCTTAGTTTGAGTTCAGGCCTAGAGTGAGTGTCATTTAAGTATTATCTACATCCATCTCCTCACCAACATGTACCAAGGATGGTATTAAGGATGATAGTCGTTCAGCTTTGTTCTTATGTTACAAAACCTGAGACCTAGTGTTTGGAGTTAAAGATGTATGTAACTAGAGCAAAGGCTGAGGTACAAAGGTAGTAAATTTGTAACAATCACTCGACCCGATCAGCCATTGTCCTAATATCCCTTACGATGGCTTTCATCCTTTCAAACCCACCTTGAGATAAAACATCTAGCGCCCATTCTCCTTCTAAGAACGTGGGAGGAAGGACATGAATTTGAGATGGTCGATGTGTGGGTGGTGGCTCCACCAAGAAAGTCTCCACATTTCCGGAATACACCCTCATTCCTGTCCCTAGAAAGCTAATGGCGTATAGGCGTGGGAGGGGGCACTGTACAAGAAGCTCATCGAATCTGGAATGGATTTGTGCGTCAGCGGAGTGGCGAGTACTGGGAAGGGCATTATGGGAGCCATCTTTGATCTCGACGATCAGAACTGGTTTGTCTTGGTCATCTCTAACAATGAACTCAACTTGGAAGTCGATAGCATCTCGTTTGTCGAAAGTAGTCGGTTGCTGGGGAGAAACAAAGAACCGATAGGTGTCGTCCGCTGTATCGAAACATCGATTGAGCATGGTATTGTAAGGGCCGTAGAACCTGCTTTCCAGGTTGCCGTCCTTCGCCATTTTGATCTGGAATAGTCGTACCATACGCTCGGGCCACTGCTGGAGAGTCAAGAACGACATTTTTGGCTTTTCTGTGTGAGATGAGTAGCTGCCGCAGGGTACTGTTGACCAACTCACCCAGTTTGTGGGAGGACGGAGTGGTTTGAGATATTTGGAGATATTTGGCAGATGGAGGCTGCACACATTTCTACCTCACTGACAAAGCACCTTTCGTGATCTGAGATTGTTCAAGACATGCACATAACAAGTGTTCAACGTAGGCTGCTTGCCTGTTGAGATGTTGGGATTCCACGGGTAGGTGAAGATGGTCAGCGAGAGTGCGAGGGCATGGAGTGAAAGATTCATTCTGTTATAAAGAGACCACAAAACGAAATCATTACTTGGTATACAAGAAATGGTACGTGCCGTCAGTCTCCTGCATTCGGCTAGTCTCCATGTCATGAGCCCACAATAATATGCAACGCAGGCTCCATTCTTCGTAAGTATATAATAAACGAGTGCTCTTGCTGGACACCTCTTTCACTACTATAACTTGTCAATATAATGAGCGGCAGTGGTGCAGTAGGGTTAAAATAAAGTATCAGTTTCTCCATCTATATAGTAAACTGCTTCTTACAATCTTCTAGATCATTGCCTCATATATAGACATTGGCCTCATAGGTTTTAGTTATTGGACGTAGATTGGGGATCATTTCATATCTTGTTTCACATAAGATGTCTGATTTAATTCAAGTCTTTATCTTAGTTACAATGTGAGCCAAGCTTAAGGTCACAAAATTTAGTAAATATGAACTACCTAATCTAAGGACTTGTCACATAAGAGACGCTGTTGGATAGTGGGGCTACAGGGTTGGTGATGAGTATAGAGTTTGCAAAGAAGCATGAATTTAAGTTGAAGATTTTTGAAAGTACCAATACAGGATATTTTCTAGAAAGAACACAAAAAAAAGCTGGAAATTGATGATGTGGGAGAAAAGAAGTGGAGTGTAATTTTGGGGCTTGCTCACCATAATCAACTGGAAAATAGGAGAAGTCAAGATGACAAGATGTGTGGGAGGCAATGGATATTAAATCAAGGGAAGCTAGTGCTACAATCACTACTTCATATTCTACATCTGTTCACCTTGTGTTTGCTATGACTCATACATGTGTTGGGGTTTGTTTTATTTCTGACTCATATTTACTGCACCTTGCATTCTCCTCATGTTTCATCAGTCAGTGCCTCATATAGTAGTAAAGGTATCCTCATGTTTTTCTCTCTTCCTCATTGTTTCCTCAAGGATGCCATACATATTCCTCATATCCATTAGGTATATATAATAGTAGATACAGATATGTACCCTTACACTTTACCAATTGATCTTCTTCTTCCTTACTCAAGTCTTTGCCTGGGTTGCAACCTGAACAAGCTTAGGATTGTAATAGCTAGGATGGTAAAAGTAGAAGAGTAATAGAAAGAGAAAGTGCAGAATATGAAACCAAAGAAGAGAATACTAGGAAATAAAAATGTAGATAGAGAAATTAATAAAATAGTATGGGAGAAAGAGGTAATAAAGCCAAAGAAGAAAACAAAAAAGATAGTGTTAGAGTACTTTCACAAGTGGCTCATAGTATTTAGAATGAAATAGAGTGAGGGAATGTATACTAAAAAAAAGTGTGGGATCATGCAATAGATTTGAAGAAGGTGTTTGTATCAAGAAAGATAAAAATCTATCCTCTATCCAGAGAAGAAAAAAAGGAGGTATATAAATTTGTAGAAGAATAGTCACCACAGACAGTACTAGTATTTTTTGTGAGAAAGAGATATGTGAAGAAAAGAATAGTTCAAGACTATTATTATCTCAATAGTTGGGTAGTAAAGAATAATTATCCATTATTAATAATATAAGAGTGAAGGAAGAAGATAAGTGGAAATTAGCTTTTATAACAATAGAAAAGTTATTCAGGCTTACAGTAATGTTTTTTGAGATAAAAATTTGCTAGCTATGTTCCAAACTATAGTAAGTGAGTTGTTGCAAAATTTAATAATTACAGACAAGATAGCAAGCTTTATTAATGATGTGATAGTAGGAACAAAAGAAGAAAAAAGACATGATAAACTAGTAAATGAGATAGAAAGAATGGAAGAAAATGATTTGTATACAAAGCCAGAGAGATGCAAGTAAAAATTAAGAGAAGTAGGATTATTAGAAGTAGTAATAGAACTAGAGGGGATAAATATGGAAAAATAAAAAGTGAAAGTAGTATTAGATTAGCTGGATTCTTAAACAGTCAAGGTGTTACAACTCAAAGACCTTAGAGTTGATCAATGAATAGAATCTTGTATTAGGATTAGCATAAGAAAACACAATAGAAAACTTTGTACAGGATTGTCTATCTTATATATATCTAAAACTACTGGTCCATGCTCTACTATTTTAGCATACCTAAATAACCATGTATTAAACATGCTATATGACATTATATTTTCAGAGTCTTCTACATTCTTCCCTTACTACTGTTGTGGCAACCACTAAACACAAAGTCTAATGATAGCACAAGTGGTAAATCTCACAGTGGGAATATCTAGTGGAGAACACGAGTTGTATATTCACAAGAGAACTCAATAGGGAACCACAACAGTATTCTACCTACTATTTATATAAAGTATCCATAGTCTGTGCTATAACTGTACATCGTCCTACCCTAATGTCCATGTCCTATCCTTATGTCCATTACTCATCTTCCATGCATCTTCCTTAAGGCTACCATACCATGTCCATGTGCCCTAACATCATACTCTTTAATCTCTATCATACATGCATGCACCATGTGTACACCATGAGGAACCCATGTCTCTTGACATCTGTCACAAACTTCATTCAGCTTATATCTCCACAACCAGTGGACCGATTTTCACAAACTAAGTTGCGCTGGAAAGCCCTAAATGAGGGCTATCCACACATATGCAGGATGTACAAAAGCAACAACGAACGACTGAGATATCAGGCCATCAGTAGCTGTAAAAGCTTCGTCTGCTAATATCTCATGAACGGCTGAACGGATTCACACGATTGAACTTGCGTTGGGAAGTGCTCATCAATCCGTTTCCAACAATATATGATACGTCTCAAAGCGACAAGTATTGGTAGAGATACAAGCATATCAATGTAGTGACATAATTAGTTATCTTCTAAAATTAGCCTGACAGCTGCTATGACAGATGACAGCTCCCATCAGGTACGAGTTTTGATCATGTGATGGCAACAGCTTGCGCACGGACCATCACTCTTTTGTATATATACCTCTGTGTCTGAGGGCTAGACCTTAGACTTAACAACGTCAATTATTCTTATTGATACTTTCCATCATCTATCATCATCACATCCTTATACTGAACCTCTGAAACACCATTAAGTTCAAGTATCACAACTAGTGAGTATCTTATTTGTGATAACATCATTCTAACTCTAGACTCCTTCTAGACCCCAAGTTCTTTCAGACCACTCTAGCCTTTTCTAAGCCTATGACATCATGTTATGTGCCCTTTCTCTCTTGTTGTAGACTAATAATAATACTACTACTATATCTTATCTGTCCTAACACTAACCCTAAAGTCTGTTCACACTTTTATCTTATAACAACTACTATATAACTGGTTACTGTGACTGTTATGTTACCCTAAACCCTAACCCCAGTTCCCAGAGTAGAAGCTAAAATAAAATAAAAGAGAAGAAGAAAAAATTAAAATTAAAAGAAAATTAAAAGAAACTTAGATCTAAACTTCATAAGTTTGACATAAGAAAGTACAAATTTTATTGGGACTTGCCAATTATTAGTTATTTGTAAAGAACTTGGCAAAGATAAAAAAGCCTTTGCATGAACTAGTGAAAAAGTATCAGAAGTAGACATAAGAAGAAAGATAAGAGAAAGTATTTGACAAGTTAAAAGAGTAGTTTACAAGAGAGCTAGTATTAGTAGTACCAGATTTGAATAAGAGGATGAGGATGGAAGTAAATATATTATATTATTGAATTACAAAATTTATGATAAATAAATGTTAGCAGTGATTAAAGAGTTGAAAAATTGGTGATATTTGTTAGAAAAAGCAAGGTTTGATTTTTTATTGAAATATGCACTAGTAGTATGAATGTGAAAATTAAATAGATGGAGTAAAGGAACAGATTGGAAGATAAGGGCAAAGAATAATAATAAAAATTATAAAGTAATAAGATAAGAATAGATGAGAGAAATAATAGAACTAGTAGTAGAATAACTAAAGATGGAGTTAGTGGAAAATATAAAGAAAGTAAAAGAGAAGGATAAAGAAGTAAAGTTGGTATCAAAGGAGAAAAAAGTATACATGCCAAAAGACAAGATACTATAATTAGAGATAATCTGGTTACATCATGTTATACTAGTAACAAGATATGTGTTATGACTTAGACTCTGTATTGAGTAAAAGACATACTCTTGTATTGAGTAACACAAGAGAACTTAATAGAGAACTCCATACAGAAACATCTACCTTATATACTAACTACAATAGTCTGTGCTACTACTTCCCTAGCCTCCTAAAGACTATATGTTTGCCTTAAGGCCAACATGTGTTCCACATGTTGTTATGATGTCATCTTTCTAGAACCTTCTATATTGTTCCCTCATATCACATGAGCATGTGACTCCTGTGACCATGTCATGTGATCTGTGATGATGTCACACTTTGTCTTCTTCATCTTCTACTCTTCAATAAAAAATAAGAGAAAATAAAAGGAAAATAAAATAAAATAAAATAAAAACCAAGTCCATCATCTTCAATTCTGACAATATAGAGAAATATAAAATATGATAGAAATAATCATAAGGAATTATTAATAGCTAGGAATAACAAAAGATATGGGAAAGTTGTGGAAAGTTATAATTTATGCCAATAGATAAAGAACTATAACAAGACACAAGTAGAAAAACTAATACTAAATATACTATGATAGAGAAAATATTAGTGGAAAGATTAGTTCATCTCTTTAGAGACAATGTGTGAAAGCTACACAGTTTTTTGAAAAGTGTGATTTCTGATAAAAGATCTTAGTTTGCAGTAGATTTAACAAGAGAGCTGAATAAAATGTTATATATTAAGACCAAGTTATCAATGGCCTTTTATTTTCAGACAAATGGGCAGACAGAGAGAATGAACCAGAAGTTAGAATAGTATCTCTGGTTTTTATTGATTATATACAGAAAGATTAGCCAGAGTGGTTGGTAATGATGAAGTTTACAGTTAGCAGTAAAAACATACTGTAACTAAAGCATTGCTATGTATAATGAAGTATAAAAGAGAGTTGTGGATGAGCACTAATATTAGAAGAAAAGAAAAAATAGAGAAAGCAATAGAGTTTGTGAAAAAATGAGAAAAGTTTAAGAGAAAGGAGAAGTATTATTAAAAAAGTACAAAAAGATATAAAGAGAAAGACAGATAGAAAAAGAAAGAAAGTATAGAAGTAGAAGAAGAAACAGAAAGTATTGATAAAAGAGAAACAAATAAAATGACTAAGTCTACATAGGTAAATTTTGACAATTGGCCAATATGATTTCTTCTTTCTTTTTCTTTTATTTTATAGTTTAGTTTTCTCTTTTTTCTTTTATAAACTTGAATAAGGGAGTGTGATATAATGTTAGACATATGATCTGAAAAATCATTATAAAATATTTTAGAAAGACTTAGTCATTACTTTAAAATAGGTCATGTCAGAGTTGAAGATAATAGACTTTGTTTTTATTTTTATTTATTTTATTATTTAGAATTTAGGGTTAGAGTTGTAGTATGATATTATATATAGCTTTGTTATAGAATGATTACATAGATTATAGTATATTTATATAATCATATATTACATGAAAAGATGTAGAATATTAAAATAACTAGTAAAGTCCATAGTATTTACATAAACTTTATTACCTCTAGAAAGTCCTAAGTATATTGTTGTAATGAATAAGTACAAGTAGTACATATCTCCAGAAAGTTCTAAAAAACAGAATGATGGCTTCTAAAAGTAGTAACTATTCTAAATATTCAAATGTTTATTCTAATTTAGCAAAAATATTACTATTATGGCAACTACTAGTCAAGATGACTAATAGATCACTGAATAAACTTAAAGCAAAGTATCTCATAGAGATTACAAGAGAACTCAACAAGAAGTCTCCAATGTATTTCTATACTATTTATATAAAAGAGTTATAGTCTATACTTGCAATAAATAGTTCTATTCTAAAGTATACATATTGTCTATAAGTCTACCACACTATTACTATAAGGCAAACATGTCTCTGATATCATTGTTCTAGTTTCTTTTACTATATTTCAGACCTGTGATATTATATTATATGATGTATTATATAACTATGGTTATATATCTCTTCATTGTCTAAAAGAAAAAGAAAAAGAAAAAGAAAATTCAATCAAGAAAAATAGATAAAAATAAAAGAAAATAAAAATAAAAATTTAGAAGTGATTTAGAAGTTTAATAATAATAATGAATAAATAATAAAATATGATAATCAATATTGTTCAGTCTAAGATTTAATCTTTAAATATAAAAGTATATATACAAAATAGTAATAGTCTATATACAAGCTGTTCCCATTACATAATCAAAACTTATACCTAATAGGACTATTATTTATTATAGCAGATATCAGGCTAATTTTAGAAGATAACTAATTGTATCACTATATTGATATACTTTTATTTTTATAAATATTAATCTTTATATGATATAATTAGAAGCAGTTTGATAAATACTTTCTAATATGAGTTTAATTATGGGAATTTGTTTAGTCTTTAAAATAATAATCAATGAAACTTATAGTTACTAATAGTCTAATATCTTAGTAATTTATTATCACTTTTATACATTCTATATATACAAATAACTCTTATTTGGAGTTTTTCAGTATAACTCAGTTTACGAGAATTGGTCTACTAGTTATAGAAATATAAGTTAAGTGAAGTTTATAACAGAAACAATGTTAATATAAAGTAATAATAGTCAGATAGTCAGAAACTCTAATAAAAATGACTAAAATACTATTAGAAGAGAAAAAGAGAAAATTTACAGTAAATATATAAGATGTTATAACTTAAGTTTTTAAAGTAAGATAAAAGATATACTCTTATATTAAGTAACATAAGAAAACTTAATAGAATTCTAAGTATAAACTAATCTACTATATATATTACAGACTGTGATCTGTATATATTATAACTAACCTACCCTAAAGTCTATATACTCTATAAGGCTAACATGCTATTACTATACTATATAATATTATTTGTAACCATCTATATTCTTTTTTGTATTACATGATTGTGTGACAACCCTATATCATGTTCTGTGACTTTTGTGACTGTTATATATAATGTCACATTATACTCTTTTTATAAGTCTAAAATTAAAAAAAGTAAAGTAAAACCAAAAATAAAGAAAAAAAAATAAAGTTTGGTAAAGTTCAGTAGAGTTAATAAAAGAGACTACAGAGACTGGTAAGATTGAGGAGTTACTGATGAGGGGCAAAATTTAACAATATTAAAGAGTCTTATATATACAGTTTTAGAATAATAATATTATATAGTATGTTTACTATATTAATCTTATAGATAATATATAATCTTTAGAGTAGATTAGTCTTAGTCTTATATAGAATATTAGCTAGTATATATAATGTTATAATTAAAGACTTGGAATTAAGTCAATAAAGAAACCTTGAATTAGAATTAATATAAGAAAACTCAATAGAATTCCAAGTACAAAAGTGTCTATCTTATATATGCTAGACTACTAGTCTATGCTTCACTAACCTTAGCCTATCCTAAAGATCATACATATTAATAGTATATGTAAAATAACATTATTCTAGAATTTTCTATGTTTTTCTGTGTAACATGTAATCATATAATTATGACATATAATATATGATATTGTGTTACATTGTGTGACAATTTTGTGACCATCACATACACTAACTTCTAATCCTAAATTTGAAAATGAAAATAAATAAATAATAAAATAAAAATAGAAAAGAAACTGAACAAATTTAAGTCTATTGCCTTTAACTCTGATATATAAGATAAACACTTTGTACTAGGAACTCTATCAAGTTTCCTTATATTAATCTAATACAAGATTTCTCTTTTATTTTCACACTTTGAGATTTAAATCATAAAAGATTAGTATAATATATATAGACTATCAAACTAGAGTATATAAAGTAGACTACCTTATAATAGGAACTCTATTGAGTTTTCTTATATTACTTAATACACAAGTTGTTCTTTTATTCTAATACTTATACTTAAGTTCATAATACTAATATGATGAAGTTGAAATTGCTAAAATTAATGAGAATCCATCTAGTTGTCATATACTAAGTTCATATTTTATATTGTGACTGTTTGCATATGGATCAGCCTCTTGTCTTTTATCTCCTAGCAATCTGTTACCTAGACTTTTGGTCATCCTATTTTTTAGAAACTATCTCTATAACATCTCCTTAGTTATCCTCTACACTACTATTTCTTAGCTATAGTTCTGATTACAGACTTAGTATATAAGACCTAGTAGATACTCTATAGTCTCCAGTTTGGAAATCAACTAAGACTCTAACTAAGCTTTGCCTAAACTCTGATTAAAAACTCACTTCTCACTCCTTTCTAACTGTCCAAAGTTAAAATAATACAATAAGTAGTGGAAATAATATATAAGCTGAGACTAAGATCATTTACAGAGATTAAGTAGCAATAAATTTATGCTAGAATGTAACAAGAACTATGCAACTAGTCCTTAACTATATACTAAAGAATTCAAAGTGGATAGTATCAACTTTAGAAATCAAGAAAAGATGTAGAAACAATAATATAGAATAAGATTAGAATATATAAAACTCTTAAAAGAGCTTTTATAAATATGAAAAGATAAAGTTAGAAAGGATCTTATACTGTGCAACAAGCTTCTTAAGAGCTTTCAACAATACTATCCATCTCAGATGATATACCCAAAGACACTTCTCAAGTCAAACCTTACATGTTGTAGTGTAGTTTATACTTGAAGGTAAAGTCTATGGAATTGGCTTAGAAATGCACAAAGTATAGAAATTCCATGTGATAAGCTTGGTAATGCAGACTTGTCGGAATGATCTTAGCCTCAACTTATATGTTGTGCCTCCTATAAGCCATATGGTCGCAATTTTAAAGAATGGCTTTGTAAGAAGTTATAAGAAAAGAAGTAAAACACATTACTATTTCCTTTCCATTGATACTGGAGATTTAGTGTCAACTTTAGTCAATGATCAGGCTAGCTATTACAAAGTAATTATCAGCCTTAAATATATAAAGTAATGAAAGAAGTAATTAAAACAGATCTCCAAGTAACTATTTTGGTAATAAAACACTAAATAGGAGTTCGAATTGGAAAGAAGAAAACTCCATGTAAAGTCCAAGTAATTTTGCAGAGTTTGAAGAAGATAATTATATGATGCAAATAAATAAAAATGACTATGGATTTTAACTCAAATTAACTATGGAAATTAAATCTATTATAAAGTACCAAATTACTGATAAAGTTTTGGGCACAAATAAAGCCAAATAATTGTGGGGATTTGATGTTGTATTGAAGTTGGACATGTCTTAGACATGTTTTGGAGTTTGGAATATAACAAGTAACCACTAGTTCCAAGACCAATAATATTACTAAGATAAACTTAATAAAGAATATCTCATGGAGATTATAAGAGAACTCAACAAGAAGTTCCTGATGAATTGCTACCCTATTTATATTGTACATACATAGTCTATGCTATGAATAAATAACCTTGCCCTAAAGTCCATATATTATCTATAAGGTAAATATACCATTGATATGCTTCTTGACATTATTCTTTTAGCTCTTTCCCCTAGAATTTATGCCTATGACTTCACATCATGTGACATGTCATGTGATTGTAGTCACATGTCTCTTCATCATCCAAGAAATAAAAGAAACAAAAATAAAAGAAAAATCAAATTAAGGAAAATAGATAAAAAGAAAAGGAAATCAAAATAAAATA
>JAJOHK020000388.1:0-27715 GCA_022457215.2 Leucocoprinus gongylophorus | reverse complement strand
CTGGAGGTGACTCATGTATTGTGTATTACTCAAACAATGTTACTTTCTCTTGGAGTTTTAAAGTGTTTTCTGTACCTCCATCCCAATCATCATTATTACTCATAAGTATCTCTTATAGAAATCATAAGAGAAACTCAACAAGAAGTCTTCACTATATATTTATATTTTCAAACTTTATTTAGTGTGGATCAACTTATTTCTATTTTATGTTGATCACTCCTTAGACATTCTCACTTTCTAGCAATCTTATAAAATTCTATATTAATATCTAAAAACTATTCAAACCTAGTGTTATGGGACGCTTTGAACATGAACAATTTTTATTTTCTTTCCTTTTATTTTCTGACTTTATAGGAATTTTGTTTTTTTTTTCTTTTTCTTTTCTTTTGGACAATAAAGAGGTATGTGACATCGAAGTTATATGACAGGTCACATGATATGATGTCATAAGCCTAGAACATGGTAGAAAGAACTAGAAGATAACGTCAGGGCATATGGAGTACATATAGTAGCCTTGAGTAAGACATAAGACAGATATGAGGGTAAGGCATGGACATAAGGGCAGGGTTAAATATTAGTAGCACGGACCATAAACCTTTTATATAAATAGGACTCTAATTAAGAAGAGGCTCCTTGTCGAGTTTTCTTGTGAAATTCCCACATTATATTCCAACTCTGAGATTTACTCATTAGTGAGATCATTGAACATTGTGTTTAGTGGTTGCCACAACATCTAGTTTAATTACTCACAGTCTCTATTCTCTAGATATTATCTTAGACAGAGTTTATCTTTTATTTTTCCTTTTATTTTTATATTTAGTTTTCTTTGATTTTCCTTATCTAAGAGTATGATATAATATATTGTCATTTATCATCATTACAGTCATATAATCATGTGACCTAGTAAAATATTATAAAGTTTTCTGGAAGAATCTAGTCAGTACTTTAAGACAGGCTAGTATATATATATAGACTAACATATATAAAGAAGGCTATCTTATATTAGATGTTAGATGATAATACAAATAATTTTAATCTTATGTTTAACTTGCCTTATATCTAATAGACTTTAGATATATGTTAGAGTTTATTATGTTATATCAGTCAGCTGTCATATCCTAATCTAGCCACATTTATTCTAACCCACTAATAATATCTCTCTCTTATCTATACTCTCTAACCCCTTCCAGTATAAATTACTCATTTTTATTTTACCTCAGACATCCTTGCTAGACTCTTGCTAACTTCATACATTTTTATCTCTGATATCTGAGAATCACTAGAAACTATAGTAATACCTAGTAGTCTTTATTCTAAATAACTATCATAAGCCTTATTCTAAAAATCAACTAAAACTACTGCCAACTTCTAATATTAGTAATAACATACCTTTCATCTTCTAATAGACTTATCTTCTAATCTTATCCAAAATATGTGACCAGTATGACTCATAAAAGTATAGCATATAAGCTAAAGTTAAAGATTATTCTAACTTTTGCTCTCTACATTCTCAAATAATACTTATTAACTGATTTTGGACTTCTAAGAGTCTATCATTAGACTTCAGATAATGAGGTGTGAACCATATCTAATATGAGTATCTTCCATAGTAATAGAGGCTTTTTTATATCCTCTCTATGTTCTTCTTATTATTTTTCTCAAAAACATCTTTCTCTTTTCTTATGGTCATTATGTATATATAAAGAGACCTAACTTTTCAACATACCCAGCTAAGCAAGTTTTCTCAGCTGTAAACCCATAAGCTTATATGTAGTCATTACTATTTTTTTGCATTTCATTGTTATGATTCAATGCTCAAGGGATTAAGCAAAGAACTAACTCTTGTATTGAGTGATACAAGAGAACTCGATAAAGTTCCTAGTACAAAGTAGTCTATCTTATATACTACTACTCATGGTCTGTGCTCGCTACTGTGCATCCTACCCTAAATGACCATGTATATGACATGAGGCCAACATGTGTTGTCTATGTTATATGACGTTACCTTGTTCTGGAACCTTCTACTCCATTCTCCTAAGTCTCGTGATCAGTCTTGTGATTATGCCATCAACTTGTGACTGATGTGACATTGTGACAGATAAACCCTAACCCGAGTTGTTCTAAAAATAGAAAAGAAAAGAAAAAGGAGAAGAAAAATAAAATAAAGTGAAAAGAGAAAATAAAAATAATGTCCACCATCAACGATCTTGACACTCATGGCCTTTCCTATGGACCTCACTACTACTATATACTTTCAAATTCTACTACTGGCCTCATAAACACTACTATTATCAACTTCTAATCCTATAGTTATATCTGGTACTTTTAGAAGACCTCTTAGACTACTGTTACACTATTTTCTGTCATTATGACTGTGCTTTGTCTTTTTGGATAATGTTCTAGATATTTTGACTCAGATTTCTGACCATCTATACACTATTATTCTAATATTACCTTAGTATTGTTCTGCTAGATTGTAATAGATAGTAAAAGTATTTAAAATATTAGCCACCTTCAGGAAACTTCATTCTATTTTCTTAGGTTTTCCTAAAAGTGAGTAGTACTTAGTTATTAGTTATCTCAATATAACTTAGGTTTTCTTAAAGTCATAAACTCTACTATAATCCTGTAGTCTTCACTTAGTTATCCTAATAATATATAGTCATAGATCCTTATACTTTACCAATTGATTATTTTTTCTCCCTTACTTAGGTTTTTGTCTAAGTTGCAACCTAAGCTAAGCTTAGAATCATAACATTTGGTAAAGTCTTATCAGACTCATCTTACAAAAAAAGAATATATTGTGGCTAGGCCACTAGAATATTATAACAGTTAAACTGTTGAAGAAACATTGAGACAGTATTAAAGTCAGGCTACTGAATAGACAAGATAGACAGAACCAGGCAAAAAGCCATTTATTACAACTTAAACTTCAAAGTATTGAAATAAAAGAAAAACCTTGTATTAGGTTAATATAAGAAAACTTAATAGAGTTTTTATTATAAACTAGTCTATCATATATACCACAGACCATGATCTATATTCACACTACAACTAATCTACTCTAAAGTCCATATACTCTCTATAGGACCAATATACTATAGCTATGCTATATAATATTATTTGTTTCAGAACTTTTTCCAACTTTTTATGTATCACATGATCCTGTGACCTGTGACTGTTACATATGTGACCAAATTGTGTCATATGTCATGCCTTCATCATAATATATAATATTTTATGACAATCATATATAATATTATACTAACTCTTACTCTTAAGTCCTAAATAAGAAAATAAATGAAAATAAAAAATAAAAATAAGAAAGAAAAATAAAAAAATCAAGTCTATCATCTTTAATTCTGACACTACTAGTATTAAGATACTAGAAGAAATATTAGAATCATTGAAAATTACTAAAGAAGATATCTCAGAAGAAATTAAAATAACAGAGATAATATTAAGCAACATGTTAAGAGTATAAACACTAGCAGCACCAGTAGAGACTACACTAAAGACAATAATACTAAAGAGCATAGTTTCAGATCCAGAATAGTTTGATAGAAACTGAACAAATTTAAAAATTAATAGAGAAGTATACAATTGTTTCTCAAAAACAATAGAAAATAAGATTACCATAATATTATTTTAACTTAGAGAAAATACAGCTGGCATTTATGCCTAAAATTTATAAATCAAGCCTATTTATTACCTATGTTACAACAACTACTAATCAAGATAGTCAATAATATACTAAGTAGTCTTACAAGATGAGAGTCTTATAAGAATTATAAGAGAACTCAACAAGAAGTTTCTAATGTATTCCTATACTATATATACTACTATGAATAGTCTTACTCTAAACTATGTATATCATCCATAAGTCTACTATACCATTATTACAAGGTAAATATATTGTAGCTATACCCTTGATGTCATTGTTTCTTTTACTATGTTTTAGACCTATGACATTACATCATGTGACTGTGATCACATGTTTCTTCATTGTCTAATAGATAAAAGAAAAGAAAAAAATAAATCAAATTAAAGAAAATAGATAAAAGAAAAATAAAATAAAAATAAAATATAAGGTTCAAATACACTATGACAGTATTCCTTCTTAAGGTTCTGCCTTTGGAGGAACTGACCTCCCTTTCCCTTTCTATCTTACCAAACTTCTTTCTAACTTTTTCAAATATTCATTTCTGAATCTCCTATCATTTCATTCAAACAATATTTTTGCTGTATACTTTCTTAGTAATTCACTTCTCTTAAATATCTCTCCTTTTAGATTCAGTGCTTCCTACTTTCCCTTATATTTTCCAAGTTTTCTAACTCCTCCCAAATATCTTCTTATATTCCTTTCATCTAACCAAATACTTTGGCTTTCCTCTCACATCTCTTCTATTCAATATCTTCTATCTTCTCTAATTTATACTTCTTCTTTCTATTTATCTTTACTGGAGAAAGTGGAATCTTTTTCTGTTACTTTACTTACTCCTGATATAATGCTATTCTACTCATATCAACTACTAGGTAAATTTTTATTGATACTAGTAACTCCAACTTCACTACATTCTCTAATATAATTTTCTTAATTTTATATAGCTCCATAAAATTCTCTGTTAACTTCTTTATTTCCCTATTTTTCATCTACTACATCAAATTCTTTGTACTTAACAATACCCTATCTCTCATCTTATACTCTACCATCTTCTTTCTATTTTTATTTGTATATTTTTTCATCTTCTCCTATAACTTCTTCAATACTGCTTTCACTTCTTCATGTATCTCCTTCATTTCCATCACAAATTCCTTTACTTTCATATACTTCTCCTTTTTTCTTATTTCAAAATCCATCCTCAGTTATCTTCTATAGTTAACCTGAAATAGTGATGACTTTGTTATAGTATATACTTTATTGTTGAAGACAAAATCTGTAGTTGCTAACTATTCCAACCAATTACTTTGTCTATGATTGATGTATATTCTCAAGTACTGCTCCAACTCTGTTATAGTATTATACTTGAACTCTTATATTTTATTTATATTTTCTTTTTCTTTTATCTATTTTCTCTGATTTGATTTCTCTTTTTCTTTTATTTTATTTTATTTTATTTCTTGAACAATAAAGAGGCATGTAACTATGGTTACATAATGCATGACATGATATAATATCATATGTCTAAAACATAGTAAAAGAAACTAGAACAATAATATCAAGAACATAATTGCAGTATATTTGCCTTGTAGTAATAGTATGGTGAACTTGACTCATGGACAACACATGTAGTTTAGAGTAGAACTTGTACTAGTAGTATATAGGGTAGGAATATATTGGAAACTCCTTGTCAAGTTCTCTTATGATCTCCACAAGATACTTCACTTTTAAGTTTACTTAGTGGTCTATTGGTCATTCTTAGACTAGTAGTTGTTACAACAGTAAAACTTGACTTATCACTTAAGGACTTTGCATTATGTGAATTCTTATTTCTTTTTATCTTACTCTTTATTCATCCTCAACCAAGGAACAGTATATTTCTTAGTCAAAAAGATATATAGCCAAGCCTTAGACTTAAGAGATATACTAGTTAGGCAGAGAAAGCTTAACCATTTATTTGCACTATAGCCTACTAGCATATTTTGGATATATCATCTTTTATGGACATGGTAAATAGTTATATTCAAGTAGAAAGCTTGTACTGCTAGTTCCTTTATGATCAGTCTATACAGAATAATAACATTATCTAATAAAAAAGTGTCTAGTTTAGAAATTCTCTTCTTAGAGATATTAGCCAGAGTTTATTAGAACAGTAGCTAGTAGGGCAGTAGACAGGTAGTCAGTAGATAGTATAAGATTGGATAAGAGGAATACTAGCTAGCACTTATAAAGGAATTTGTTAAAGGAATCAGTTTCTATTGTCAAACACTATGGCAATAAGTAGTTTTGATTAAAGTATTGTATATATCAGTCAGGTGAATATGGAGAAGTTAATTAGGGATATAGTGATATTAATAAAAAGAGAAGAAGAAGAAGAAAGAAGAGTAGAAGAAAAAGATGAAGAGAGATAAGAAAAAGAGAATACAATGAGAGATGGAAAGATAAAGAGTAGAAAAGAAGAAAGAAGAAAGAAGAAAGAAGAAGAGAAAGAGAGAAAAAGGATAGATGACAAATAAAGAAGAGTAGAAGAAATGAGAATGAGAGAAAAAAGAAGAGCAGAAAAGAAGTGGAGATAACAGAAAATGTGAGAAAGAAGAAGAGAAAAAAACAAGCAGAAAGTGATAATGGAAATAAAGTGTTTTAGATATAGAGGGTTTGGGCATATCATCCATAATTGTAGAAATATGGGAAAGAAAATATTACTACCAATACTCTCAAATAAATTTGAAGTGTTGAAAAGTAGAGTGATGCAGAAAGGAGAAGAAAGTAAAAATGAGGTAGGAAAAGATAAAAAGGAAGAGATTGTTGAGAAAAGTAATTGTTATGACCTTAGGCTTGGCTCAGATTACAACTTAGGCAAAGACTTGAGTAAGAGTGGGGAATAGAGTCAATTGGTAAAGTGTAAGGATACAGGATAGTATTTACAACTATATATGCCTATTAACCATGAGAATTGTATGCTACATATATAAGGCAAATAAGTCATAAAATATGAGAAGACCATAAAGAAAACAATGTCTACTACACGAGGCACTGACTGAGACAATTATGGCACAGCTGATCATTGCATCATAAAGAAAAAACCTTAGAACATGTAGTTTATGCTTTCATCTCATTGGGAACATGAGGGATCAATCATAATAGTAATGGTGAAAATAGGGTTGAAACAAGAAGGAGATAAAGAAGGAATTGTAGTAGAAATGTTACTGGATAGTGGGGCAACAGGATTGGTGATGAGTGAAGAGTTTGCAAGGAAACATAAGTTTAGAAGAACAAAGTTAGAAAGAGTCATTTATGTGAAGAATATAGATGGAATGTTGAATTATGCAGGGCTAATCATGAATACAGTAGAAATGGAGTTGTTTTTAAGAGACATAAGGAAAGAACATTAATTGATTAGAAAACAGGAGAGGTACAAATGACAAGATGTTCAGGTGAGTATGGAAAGACATGGAGAATAAGACAGACAAAGCTAAAATGGCAGAAACAGAAACAGAAACAGAAAGAAGAGAAAAAGGAGAAGAAACAAAGAGAGAGAAAAGAAGAGTTTAGGAAACCAATAGTGAAGAAATAAATGGAAATAATGAGAATGATAAAAGAGAAATAGAAGGAAGAAGAAGATTTGATTGAGATTAGGACAATAGAAGAAATAGTTTCAAGAAGGTTCCATAAGTATTTGAAAGTATTTAAAAAGAAGAAGTCAGAGAGAATGTCAACAAGGAAGACCTGGGATCATGCCATAGATCTCAGTAAAGGATTTGTGCTGAAAAAGAGGAAGATATATCTATTATCAAGAATGGAGAGAGAGGAAGTACAAGAGTTCATGAAGAATCAGTCAAAAAAGAAATATATTAGGCTATTAAAATTATCACAGATATCACTGGTGTTTTTTATGCCAAGATGGGAAGAAGAGGATGGTGCAGAACTATCAATACTTGAACAGTTGGACAATTAAAAATAACTATCCATTACCACCAATTTCAGATTTGATAGATAGTACAAGAAAGAAGAAGATGTTTACAAAGATGTATCTTAGGTAGAGATATAACAATGTTAGGATAAAAGAAGGAGATGAGTAGAAGACAGCATTCTTAATACTAAAGTATACCTTTGAGCCAACAGTAATGTTCTAACAAACTCACTAGCAAATTTTCAGGCTATGATGAATGATTTGTTAAGAAATATGATAAAGGCTGAGGATGTAGCAGCATTTATTGATGATGTGATAGTAAAAATGGAGACAAAAGAGAGATATGATGAAATTATAGAGAAAGTACTAAGGAGAATGATTTATTTGTGAAACTAAAGAAATATATATGGAAGGTTAGAGAAATTGGATTTTTAGAAGTTATAATAGGACTAGATAGTGTAAAGATAGAAAAGGAGAAGATTCAAGAAGTAGTAGATTAGCTAATACTAAGGAGTGTGAAGAATATGCAGAAGTTTTTGAAATTGGCCAACTACTATAGATAGTTTGTCAAGAATTTTACAAGGATAGCAAAATCTTTGCATGAGATAACAAGGAAAGATATGAAGTGAAACTGGAGAGAGAGATAACAGAGAGCATTTGAAAAGTTGAAAAAAAAGTTTATGATAGAGCCAGTCTTAGTTATACCAAACCTAGATAAAAAGTCAAAAGTAGAAGCAGATATGTCAGATTTTGCTATGAGAGAAGTATTGTTAACAAAATGTGAGAATAAGAAGTGGAGGCCAGTTGCTTGTATTTCTAAATCATTGAATGAGGCTGAAAAGAATCATAAAATTCATGATAAAGTGATGTTAGTAATTATTAGATGTTTAGATGCATGGAGATATTTCTTAGAAGGAGCCAAGAATCAGTTCAAAATCTGAATGAATTACAAAAACTTGGAATATTTTATGAAAGCTCAAAGTTGAATTGAAGACAGGCTAGATAAGCCCTATATTTGTGATTTATTTCACCTTGAAGCATATAGCTAGCAAGAGTATAGAATAAGCAGATTAGGCAGAAGATATGGAGAGAAATAATTAAAATCAGATAATATTGAAAAAAGAATGGTTAGAAATCAGAGCAATAGAAAAGAGATAGTTGTTAATTGAGAGAGTTAAAAAAGAGATTATAGAAAAAATAAAAAAGTCAGAAGTGAAAGATGATGAGATAGTTGTTGTGGCAACTACTAGTCACAAAGACCAATAATCACACAAGATAGTAAATCTCTCAGTAGGACATCAAGTGGAGACATAAGAGAACTCGACAAGAAGTCTCTACTGTATTAGAGTCCTATTTATACAAATTACCCCTGGTCTGTGCTACTAATAATTAAACCTGCCCTTATATCCATACTTTATCCTTATGTCCACTTCATATTTTACTCAATGCTACCATGTTGTATTCATATGCTCTAATGTCATCTTCTAGATCCTTCTATCATGTTTTAGGCCTATAACATCATATTATGTGACATGTCATGTGACTGCAGTGTCACATGCCTCTTCATTGTCCAAAAGAAAATCAAAAAGAAAAAGAAAACAAAATTAATATAAAATCAGAAAAATTAGATAAAAGAAAAGGAAAATTGTCAGTGTTCAAAGCATTCTATAACAATAGTAAAAGCAGTAGAAGAGATAAGAAAAGCAGAAGTAAAAGTGTTGAGAAATGACAAGTGGCAAATTGAAGATGACTTAGTATTAAAAAAGATGAAAGTATATGTTCTAAGAGATGAAGAGTTAAGGTTGGAGATTATTCAGCTTCATCACAATATGCTAATAGTAAGACATAAAGGACAGTAGAAGATGATAGAGTTAGCCACTAGAAATTATTGGTGACCAGGAGTTATTAAGGAGGTAAGACAATATATAGAGAAGTGTGATCAGTGCTAGAGAATAAAAAATAGAACAGAGATACCAGCAGGAAAATTAAGACTGAATACAGTTCTAGAAAGACTATGGCAACATATATCAGTGGACTTTGTTACAAAGTTACCAATATCAAGGGATTATGATTCAATTTTGGTAGTATGTGATAGGTTTTCAAAAATGTTGCACTTTATTGTAACAACAGCAAAAATAATAGCAAAAGGTTTAGCTAAGTTATTTAGAGACAATGTGTGGAAGTTATATAGGTTCAAAGTTATCAACAGCTTTTTATCTACAGACAAACAGGCAAATCAAGAGGACAAATCAAGAGCTAGAATAGTACTTGAGAATATACATTAATTATAGACAAAGTAATTGGTCAGAATGGTTAACAACTACAGAGTTTGTCTTTAACAACAAAGTATGTATATCTATAAAGTCATCACCATTCAAAGTTAACTATGGAAGGGAACCAAGAATAGGCTTTGAGATAAGAAAAAGGAGGAAGCATGCAAAAGCAGAGGAGTTTGTAAAAGAAATAAAGAAGATATATAAGAAAGTAAAAGCAGCATTGAGAAAATTACAGAAGGAAATAAAAAAATATATAGATAGGAATATGAAGAAGGCAGTTGAGTATAAGGTGGGAGATAGAATGTTGTTGAGCACAAATAATTTGACATAACAGATGAGGAATAAAAAGACAAAGAAGTTGACAGAGAAGTTTGTAAAACCCATATAAAATAAACTAATAATATTAGAAAATACAGTGAAGCTGGAGTTGCTGATGTTAATGAAAATTTATCCAGTAGTCAATGTGAGTAGGATAGTAATGTATTAGAAGCAGATAGAGGGACAGAAGAAGATCCCATCTTCTCTGGTAGAAATAAAAGAAAAGAAGGAATATGAGATAGAGAAAATATTGAATAAGCAAGATGTGAGGGGAAAACTAAAGTATTTGATGAGATGAAAGGCATATACAGTGGAAGAAGACACTTAAAAAAGATTGGAAAATTTGGAAAATACAATAGAATTAGTAAAAGAATTCAAAAAAGAAATTAGAGAGGAGAAAATAAAACAAGTAGAAAAGAGGAGAGAGAAGGAAAAAGAGAGGGAGTTGAAGTTGAATCTAAAGATAGAATTATTTAAGAGAAGTGAATTGCCAGTAAAATATATATGGCAAAGATTTTGTTTGAATAAAATAATGGAAGGTTTGAAAATAAATATTTGAAAAAATTAGAAAGAAGTTAGATAAGATAGAGGAGGAAGAGAAAGCAAGTTTCTCTGGAATCTTAAGGAGAGATACTGGCATAGTATACTTAAATTCTTATATATTTTCTTTTTATTTTATTTTATTTTATTTCTTGGACAATGAAAAGGCATATGACTACAAAGTAAACATATCTCTAATATCATTTTTCTAGTTTTTTCTACTATGTTTTAGACCTATGACATCATCTCATGTGACACATACCTCTTCATTGTCTAAAACAAAAAAAATCAAAAAAAAAACAAATTAAGAAAAATAGATAAAAAGAAAAGAAAATCAAAATAAATTACTAGTATTCAAGTATACTATGACAGTACCTCTCTCTCAAGATTCTGTCTTTGGAGGAACTTGCCTACCTTTCCCTTTCTATTTCATCCAATCAACTTTTTCAAATATTCATTTTTAAACTTTCCATCATCTCATTTAAATAAGATCTTTGTTATATATGTTGTGGCAACCACTAGACACAATGTCTAATAGTAACACAAGATAGTAAATCTCTTAAGACAGATATAAAGTGGGAAGTTCACAAGAAAACTCAACAAGGAGTCTCTGCTAAATTAGAGTCCTATATATACAAAATATGCCTAGTCTATACTACCAATAATTAAGCCTGCTCTATTGTTCATACTACAATCTTATGTCTGCCTCATTTCCTACTCAATGTCAAGATCGCGGACGATGGACTTGACTTTTATTTTTCACTTTTCATTTTATTTTATTTTGTTTTGTTTTTCTTTTCTTTTTCTATTTTTAGAACAACTCAGGTTAGGGTTTATCAGTCATGCTGTCACATCAGTCACAAATTGATGGCATAGTCACAAGACTGATCACGAGACTTGGAGAACGGAGTAGAAGATTCTGGAACAAAGTGACATCATACAGCATAGACAACACATGCTAGCCTCATGTTATACTCATGGTCATTTAGGGTAGGGTGCACAGTAGTTAGCATGGACCATGGGAAATAGTATATAAGGTAGATTACTTTGTATTAGGAACTCTATCGAGTTCTCTTGTATTACTCAATACAAGAGTTGTTCTATTGCTTAAACCCTTGAGCTCTAGTTCATAACACTCAAGGCCACCATGTTGTATACATATGCCCTAATGTTATCTTCCAGATCCTTCTACCATGTTCTAGGCCTATGATGTCACATCATGTGACCTGTCATGTGACTGCATGTTCCATGCCTCTTCATCATCCAAAAGAGAAATAAAAGAAAAATAAAATAAAATCAGAAGAATAAAAGAAAAGAAAAATAAAAATTGTTAGTGCTCAAGTATCTCATAACAATATACTTCTCTGATAACTTACTCCTCTTGAATACTTCTGTTTTCAGATTCAACTTTCTTTTTTTCCCCTTCTCTTTCCTTATCTATACTCTTTTTTATTTTCTTCTCTCTAATTTTCTTCTCAAATTCTTCTACTAAGTCTATCACATTTTCCAGATTTTCAAATCTCTTCTACATATCTTCTTTTGTTATGTATTCCTTCCATCTTACTAAATATCTCATCTTTTCTCTTACATCTTTTCTATTCAATATTTTTTCCACTTCATACTCCTTTTCTCCATCTATTTCTACTAGAGGAGGTAGAATCTTCTTTTGTCTCTTTATCTGCTTCTGATATATTGCTACTACTCACATTTACCACTGGGTGAACTTCCATTGACACCAGTAACTTTAACTCTACCACATTTTCTGATATAAAACATCTTATCCTCTATCTTGTACTTAACTGCTTCTTTTCTATTTTTATTTTCTTCTGTGATTTTACCAATACTGTCTTTGCCTCCTCATGCATTTCTTTCATTTTCTTTACAAACTCCTTTGTCTTCACATACTTCCCTTTTTCTTATTTCAAAGCCCACCCTCAACTCTTATCCATAGTTAAATTTAAATAGTGATGCTTTTGTCACTGTATATATCTTGTTGTTAAAGACAAATTCTGCTGTTACCAACTATTTCAACCAATTGCTTTGTCTGTGATCAATATATATCCTTAAATACTACTCTAGCTCTTGATTTGTCCTTTTTATTTGTTTGTCTGTTTATCTGTGAATAAAAAGCTGTTGATAGATTTGTTTTTATCTCCAACATTTCATTTAACTTCTTCATCAATCCTGCTATAAATTGAGGCCTCCTATCCAAAATCACACTCTCTAACAACCTATATGACTTCCATATATTATCCCTAATACTGTAATTTTTTCTGTCATCACAATAAAATGCAATATTTTCAAAAACTTATCATATACTACCAAAACTAAGTTATAACCTCTAGATACTGGTCACTTTGTAATAAAGTCCACTGATATATGTTGCCACAGTCTTTCTAGTACTGTATTCAGTCTCAATTTTCCTGCTAGTATCTTTACTCTATTTTTCATTCTCTGACACTGATCACACCTCTCTATATATTGTTTTATCTTCTTAGTAACTCCTGGCCACCAATAATTCCTAGTGATTAATTCTACTATCTTCTACTATTCTCTATGTTCTGCTATCAATATATCATGATAAAGCTGAATGATTTCCAATCTTAACTTCTTATCCTCTGCCACTCATTATTCCTCAATACCTTAACCTCTGTCTTTTTCATTTCTTCTACTGCTTTTACTACCTCATTATCCTTTGTTTCTAACTTCTTAATTTTTTCTATAAGTTCTTCTTCAGCTTTCTCAATCAACAACTATCTCTTTTCCATTACTCTAATCTCTAACCACTCCTTTTTAGCATTATCTGATTTTTGTTATTTCTCTCTACTTCCTTTACCTAATCTGCTCTCCTACTCAAACTGTTTGCCTGTTTTATACTCTTACCAGTCATATGCTTTAAAGCAAAACCAAATCTTGACAAGTATAATACTTATCTAGCCTGCCTTTGATTTTATTTTTGGACCTTCATAAAATATTCCAAGTTTTCATGATCTATCCAAATTTCAAACTAACTCTTAGCTCCTTCTAAGAAATGCCTCCATACTTTCAAACATCTGATAATTGCTAACATTCCTTTATTGTGAATTTCATAGTTTCTTTCAACCTTGTTCAACAACTTTAAAATATAGGCTACTAGCCTTCACTTCTTATTCTTGTCAAGATCGCAAGAAGTGGACTTAGTTTTTTTCCTATTTTCTTTTCAATTTATTTTTCTTTATTCTATTTTTAAAACTAGGGTTAGGGTTAAAGTGATGAGATCATGCTGACATATAGCAGATCACATCAGATGACATGGTTACAAGTTACATAATATATAGAAGAAAGTAGAATATTTTGGAAGAGATGATATTATACAATGTGTGACATACATATTAACCTTAAGGCATATACATGGACATTTAGGGTAGGCTAAAAATAGCTTGCATAGACCATTAGATATTAGTATATAAGATAGACAATCTTATACAGAATTCTCTATTGAGTTTTCTTATATTAACCTAATACAAGATTATTTTATTTGACCAGCTCTAAGGTCTTGTAATTGTAACAATTCTCACACTTCATCAACAACATTCCTTCTGTAGCAAAGTCAAATATATCTGCCTCTACTCTTATTTTCTTGTTTAAGTCTGGTATTACCAAGACTAGCTTTATTATAAACCTTTCTTTCAACTTCTTAAATGCTCTCTGTTGTTTCTCTTTCCAATTCCACTTTATATCTTTTTTTGTCATCTCATCAAAGAGTTTTACTGCTTTAGCAAAATCCTTGACAAACCATTTATAATAGTTTGCCAACTCCAAAAACTTTTATATTCTTTATACTTCTTAGTACTGGCTAATCCACTATTTTCTGAACTTTCTCCTTTTCCATCTTCACTTTATCTAGTCCTATCACTACTCCTAGAAATCTGACTTCTCTGACCTTCCACACATATTTTTTAGGTTTTATGAATAAATTATTTTCCACCATTTTTCTTAATATCTCCTCCATTATGTCATTATATCCTTCTTCTATCTGTGTTTCCATCATCACATCATTATTAAACACTGCTACATCTTCTACCTCTATTATATTTCTGATCAAATTATTCATCATCACCTAAAAAATTGCTAGTGAGTTTGTAAGTCTAAAAAACATTACCATTGGCTCAAAGACACTCTCTAGCATCAAGAGTACTGCTTTCCATTTATCTCCTTTCTTTATCTTTATATTGTTATATCCCCACCTCAAATCTATCTTCATAAACTTCTTATATTATCTATTAAATTCAAAATTAGTAGTAATGGATAATTGTTCTTAATTGTCTAACTATTCAGATATTAATAGTTCTGCACCATCCTCTTCTTCCTACCTTTCTTTGGCACAAAGAATACTGGTGACATTTGTAGTGATTTTGATTCTGTACTTCCTTTCTCTCTCTATCCTTAATAATAAGTATATTTTTCCTTTTTTCACAATAAATCCTTCTCTGAGATTTATAACATGATTCTAGACCTTTGTTGTCAACATTCTCTCTGACTTCTTCTTCTCAAATACTTTCAAATATTTATAGAACCATTTCAAAACCATTTCTTCTACTATCCTAATCTTGATCAAATCTTTTTTTATCATATCCCAAACTCTGTCAAATCTTGTTTCTATTATATCCCAAACTCTGAAACATGTTTAAGATCCATCTGACTTCAATATGACATCAAATTCACACAGTTATTTGGCTTTATTTAAGTCAAAATATGCAGTCATCTTTATCTGTTTCTATTGCCTAATTATCTTCTTCAAACTTCACAAAATTACTCAGACTTTACATAGAGTTTTCTTCTTTCCAATCTGAACTTTTATTTAGTATAAAATACTTACTTAGAAATCTGTTTTAATTACTTTTTTTGCTACTTTATATATTTAAGACTAGTGATTACTTTGTAATAGTTAGCCTGATAATTGACTAAATTTGATGCTAAATCTAATCTCAATCAAATCTTCTTTCTCATCTTACTTTTTCTTTATTATTCTTGCTATGTTCATTTCTTTATCTACTGCCAGTTTTCTAAATTCTTCTTTTTTCTCTTTCTACTTTTGCCATTCTAGCTTTGTTTTTCTCATCTACCATTTTTTTCCACACTCCTCTAGGCATTTTGTCATTTGTACCTCCTTTGTTCTCTAATTGATTTCTAGATTATAATATGTTAGCTACAGTATTCCTAATATGACATTCTATTTTTGACTTCTTATCATATCTGTTGATATTCTCTCCTTGTGTTCCTTGAAAAACAACTCTACTTCCACCATATATTCTATTGGTCCTTCATAATTAAAGATACCATCTATATTTCTCACATAGATTAGTCTCTCTAACCTCTTCTTTTTGAATTTGTTCTTTCTTGCAAACTCTGAGCTCATCACTAGTTCTGTTATACTATTATTTAATAATGCTTCTACCACAATTTCTTCTTCTTTCTCTTGGTTTAATATTACCTCTCTTAACAATTTTTCCTTCTTTTCTACCCTGTTTCCATTATCTTCTGCTCCTATTTTTCATACTTCCACTGACTTTTTCTTTTTCAATTTTTCTTCTTTTAGAATTGTCTTCCTATTTTTTCCTATTATCTTTCCACTTTCTTTTTCTATGTTCATAACTCTGTCTTTGAATACTTCAAATTTATTTAAGGACTTTTGTGTTGGTTCCTCCTCTTGCTTACTCTTCACATTTCTATAATAATAGGTGATATGCCTAAAGCCTTCACAACCAAAACATTTCCTCTCTTGCATCTCTATTTCTTTATTTCTTTCTCTTCTTCTTTGCTTTATTCTTCATTTTCTTGTTTTTTCTTCTTCTCTGTCCTTTTTCTTGCTATCTTCTTCTTTTCTGATCTTTTGCTATTTACAACTTCAATATTTGTCTTTGTAAATTCAACAACATTACATTATTTTCTATTATCTACTTCAACAATCTAATTGCTTTCTCTTCCCCTATATTTCTGATCAATCCCTTCATATTTATTTAGCTGATATCCATAATTCTAGTTGTCATAGTGTCTGACAATATAAAACAATCTCCAAAAAAATATTCCTTTAAAAATTTCCTTTATAAGTGCTAACCAGTATCCTTCTTACCCAACCTCACACTATCTACTAACTATTTGTCTACTACCTTACTGACTACTGCCCTAATAAACACTGGCTAATATTCTTAAGAAGAGAATCTCTAAGCAAGATATTTCCTTACTAGACAATACTGTTTTTTTATATGGAAAGATTACAATGGACTTTTAGCACAATACTACTATTACAAATAAGATACTTACTGGTTGTGATACTTGAGCTGAATAGTGTTTCAGAGGTTCAGTACAAGGGTATGATGACTGACAGATGATGAAAAGTATCAACAGGAATAATTGATGTTGTTAAGTCTGAGATCTAGCCCTCAGATACAGAGATATATATACAAAAGAGTGATGGTCCATGTGCAAGCTGTTGCCATCACATGATCAAAACTCGTACCTGATGGGAGCTGTCAGCTGTCATAGCAGCTGTCAGGCTAATTTTAGAAGGTAACTAATTATGTCACTACATTGATATGCTTGTATCTCTACCAATACTTGTCGCTTTGAGATGCATCATACATCGTTGGAAACGAATTGATGAGCACTTCCCAACGCAAGTTCAATCATGTAAATCCGTTCAGCCGTTCATGAGATATTAGCAGACAAAGCTTTTACAGCTACTGATGGCCTGATATCTCAGTCATTTGTTGTTGCTTTTGTACATCCCGCATATGTGCGGATAGCTCTCATTTGGGGCTTTCCAGCGCAACTTAGTTTGTGAAAATCGGTCCATCGGTTGTGGAGATACAAGCTGAATGAAGTTTGTAACAACTACTCAAAAATGTATATGTAAACTACTTCAACACCACTTACTTAAATAATGAGTAATATCTAGACAGCAGTCTATATCTGGTTACTACCATCTATAACTGTTTATACTAAATAGTTAGCTCTCCTTAAACCTAGGATCTAGCTATAAATAGTTTATAGCAATTAATAATGCTGGTTGTATATCAAGAATAAATAAAGAATAAGTTTATACAAAAGAGTCATGGTCTATGCTAGCAATAAGTAGTCCTACTCTAAAGTACATATATTGTTCATAAGTCTACTATACTGTTACCATAAGACAAACATACTTCTAACATCATTGTTCTTGTTCCTTTTACTATATTTTAAACCTATGACATCATCTTATGTGACACATCATGTGACTGAAGTCATGTGCCTCTTTACTGTCTAAAACAATTAGTATCCAAGCATACTATGATAATCTACTTTTCCATGCTCTAGAAGCACTTGCTAAACATTCTAGCTCTTTTCCAATTTGGCTTCTTTATTTTGAACTATTCTTGATTACTTAAAAGTATTATCATTCCTTGCTTATGTAAACAGAATTCTGACACATTAGAATAGATCTGTTATTATATAGAGTAATCATTATCTTTCTGAAGATGAGGATATAATTCAGTATTTCTTAGATAATAAACTTAGAATTTCCTGGAGATAACTAAATGGAATTTCTAAACACAATCTATCTACTGTTAGAGCAATTGGGTGGAAGAACAAAGTACTTATATAAACTCTATACAAGGTTTTTTTCTTGACTAAACTCTAAGTCTTGAATTATGTTATCTTCAATACTAACTTGTTTTCAATCTGTCATTCATCATATCTCAATACTTTTATTCCTACTTTTTTTATTTTCTCTACCATCTTTACTATTTCATCATCTTTTACTTCTGATTTTTTAATTTTTCTATGATCTTTTTTTCAACTTCTTCAATCAATAACTGTTCTTTTTTCATTACTCTAATATTTAACCACTTTTTCTTTAACATTACTCAATTTTCATTATCTTTTTCTACTCCCTCTATCCAATCTGCTCTCTTACTTAAACTACTTGCTTGTCTCATACTCTTGTCAACTACTATCATGATTGTAAACATTAAACTTAGTTTATTTTCATTTTTCATTTTTTTCCTTATCTTTTCTTTATCTTTTCTTTTTCTTTCCATTTATTTCTACAAAGAAGATTATAGAAGGTTCTGAAGCAAATAATTTTATATAGCATGACAACATGTTGGTCTTGTGGAAAATATATATACTTTAGGATAGGGTAGTTGTAGTATGCACACAGATTATAGTCTGTGATATATAAGGTAGACTAGTTTATACTCAGGACTTTATTGAGTTCTCTTATGATTATCCAATTCAAGGTTCTGTTCTTACTCCAACTTTAAGAGATTTGAATTGTGACAGCTATATACTTCAAAGAAAAATTAAATTTTAACAAGTATAAAGTCTATCTAGCCTATCTTTAATTTAACTTCTAAGTTTTCATGAAATACTTCAAGTTTTTACAATCTATTTAAATTTTAAACTGAATCTTAGCTCTTTCTAAGAAATGTCTCTATGCTTTTAAACATCTAATGATTACCAATATTTCTTTATTATGAATTTAATAATTATTTTCAGCTTCATTCAATGACTTTGAAATATAAGCTACTAATCTCTACTTCTCATCTTTACACTTCATTTACAATACTCTATCTATAGCAAAATCTGACACTTTTACTTTTACTCTTATCTTCTTATCTAAGTCTGGTATTACCAAGACTGGTTCCATTGTAAATCTCTTTTTCAATTTTTCAAACACTTTCTGCTGTCTCTCTCTCCAATTCCATTTCATATCTTTTCTTATTATCTTATAAAGAAGTTTTGCTATTCTTATAAAGTTCTTGACCAACCATTTATAGTAGTTTGCCAACCCTAAGAACTTCTGTACATCTTTCACATTTCTTGGTACTGGCCAATCTACTACTTTCTGAACTTTCTTCTTCTTTATCTTTACCCCATCTGGTTTCATCATGACTTCTAAAAACCTAATCTCTCTAACCTTTCACATACATTTTACAAATAAATTATTTTCTGCCATCTTTCTCAGTACTTCTTCTATAATATTATTATGTTCTTCTTTTATCTCTATTCTTACTATCACATCATTAATAAATACTACTATATCTCCTACTTCTATCATATTTCTTAGCAAGTCATTCATTATTGTCTGAAAAGTTGCCTGTTACAACTTAAAAACCTTAGAGCAGATCAATTAAAAAAACCTTGTATTAAGGTTAATATAAGAGAACTCAATAGAGAACTCTATACAGGATCATCTACCTTATATACTAAACTACAATGGTCTGTGCTACTACTTCCTTACCCTACTCTAAATAACCATATATTTGCCTAAAGATCAACATATGTAATATATGTTATATAATGTTATCTTTTCAGAACCTTCTATACCTTTCTCTGTGATCTTGTGACTTGTGACCATTACTGTGACCATGTCATCTAATGTGACTGATGTGTGATTGTGTGATTGTGATGTCACTCTAACCCTAACCCTAGATCCAAATAAAGGAAATAAAAGAAAAAAGAAAAAGAAAAGAAAATTTAAATAAAAAAGCTAGTATCCAAGCTTCACATATCTAACATTGCTAGTGAGTTTGTCAGTCTAAAGAATATTACCATCAGCTTAAAGATACCATTTGATATTGAGAATGCTGCCTTTCACTTATCTTCTTCCTTAATTCTTATATTATTGTACTCCTATCTAAAATTTATCTTTGTGAATATCTTTTTTTTTCTATATTATTTATTAAATCTGAAATCAGTAATAACAAATAATTGTTCTTGATGGTCTAACTGTTCAGATATTTATAATTTTATACTATCCTCTTTTTTTTATTCTTCTTTAGCATAAAGAACACTAGTGATCTTTGTGATGATTTTAATAGTCAAATATATTCCTTGTACTGAATAAAAAATGAAAAACTATTAGTGTCAACTTTATTATAGAACTTCCTGAATATAATGCAATAATAATAGTAATGGACTTAGTTTCCAAGAAAGCTCACTTTATTCCTACTCATACTATAGTTACTATAAAGAACACTGTATGGTTTTTTCTATACCACATCTGAAAACTCTATAGCCTTTCCACTTGAATAGTTTCAGACTGAGAACTATAGTTTATCATACTTTTCACCAGAAAGCTATATTACTTGCTCAGCATTAAAATTACTTTATTCATAGCCTAATACTCTCAAACAGATAGACAAATAGAACAAGTAGTACCTATAGATATTTATCAACAAATATCAGAGCAACTAACAAAATCTTCTCCTAATAGCAAAGTTTTAGTACAACAACTATATGCACTCTGTTATATAGTAATCACTGTTCCTTTTTGATACTAGACAACCACCATGAATGGGATTCAAGCCTCACTAGAGAAAATTTAAGCTAAAAAGTGTCTCAAAGTTCACTGATTGTATAAAGTCTATACTGAAAAAGATAAGATCTACTATCTAGAAGGTTCAAGAAAATATGGCCAAGTACTACAATTATAGATATACTTCTGTTCCAGTGTTCCATCCTAGTGACAAATTTTTTCTGGATTCTTCAGACATCTATATGATATGCTCTCTCATTAAGTTATCTTATTATCATCTCAGATTTTATATAGTAGAGAAACAGATATGTTTTATATCATACTATCTCAAGGTTAAGCTTACTACTGTTTTTGATAACCTCATTCTTAGAAAACACTCTGGTCTTCCTTTAGACCCAGTCATTATTAATAAAAAAAAAAAGTAGAAAGTAAAAAAGATTCTGGATAATTATTGACATTACAAGAGATATTAATACCTAATCAAGTGAAAGGGTTTCAGACTAGAAGCAAACTCATGGGAGAATACTATGGATGTATTCACATCTGATTAAGTGTCTAAGTTTTATTGTCTTATCTCCACAGTACTATAGTTCATTTGTTTGGTAGACTTTTAGAACATCAACTTTTAACTAGTATCTCTTACTTTAGGTTATAACAATCTGAAAAAGAAAGTAAATATAAGAAAACCTATTACCTTGCCAAAATTTAAGTCTGAAGTATTTACCAAAGTTTGTAGTCAACACTGTGGACCTTTTATCTCTCAAATCCTTTATTATTACTTTGTTACAATATTATCAGACCTTCTCAACCTTTACAATACCACTATAAAACACATATACTTCCTTATAACCATCAATTTACCTTTTTTAGCTACTGGCTAATAATCTCCCACTATTTGGTAATATTTCATTAAGATTCTTTGTTATATACTAAGTTCATCTATTCTAAAGACTTAATGGAAGCTTTGATAAAATAGAAATAATACTTATTAGATACTACTAAAAAGTTCAAAATCTGGACAGATTACAAAAATCTCGTGTACTTTAAAAAACTATACAAACTCAATAAACAACAAGTAAAATGATATCCTAAGCTACAGAACTGTGATTTCATTTTATAACATATTCCAGAAAAAACAAATACAAGAGTGGACATTCTATTAAAAAAAGATTAAGTAGACACAAAAAATAACAACAAAGACATCAAGATACTCAAAGATAAGTTATAAACAAGGCAAATAAGTACAGAAGTATTGTGACAACCACTAGACACAAAGTCCAATAGTAATACAAGGCAATAAATCTCTTAGGATAGATTTAGAGTGGAAAATTCACAAGAGAACTCGATAAGAAGTCTCTGCTATATTAGAGTCTTTATATATGTTTTACATGTGGTCCATGCTAACAATAATTAAACCTGTCCTCATGTCTATGCTTCATCCTCATATTTGTCTCACATCTTACTTAAGGCCACCATGTGGTATCTATGTGCTCTGATAACATCTTCCAGATCCTTCTACTATGTTCTAGGCCTATAATGTCACATCATGTGACATGGCATGTGACTGCTATGTCACATGCCTCTTTATTATTCAAAAGAAAAGAAAAACCAAAATCTATATAAAATCAGAAAAATAAAAAAAAAGTGAAATAAAATTGTTAGTATTTAAGGCATTCTATAACAAGAAGCAGAAATAGTGATATTCAGAGGAAACTAGATAACAAAAGAAACTATATTATTGGAAGAAATCCAAAAAACAATATAAGAGAATAAGAAGTTCAGAAAGAATTGGAAAAAGAAAACAGTCAAGCATGGAAAGACAACAGAGTGGTATACATAAAGAGAAAAATCTATATTCCAAACAACTGGAAAATTCAACACATTCTATAAGAAAATCATAAATCAGCAAACATAGAATATATAAAACAACAAAGAATGCTTGAGTTAATCAAAAGGAATTACAGGTAGCTAGGAAGATAGAATGAAATTAAGAAATATATCTGGAGATGTCAAAAATGTCAACAGAACAAAATATAACATATAAAAAAAGTAGAAGAACTTTATCTACTGAAAACACTTCAAAAACTATGATAGAAAATCAGTATCAACATTAATCAAGATCAAATAATAAAGATACAATAGTAGTTATAGTAGATAAATTCACTAGGATAATTAGACTCAAGATAACAACAACAGCAGTATTATCAGAAAAAATAGCTAAGATCTACAGAGATAATATATAGAAAATCTATAGAGTACCAAAAAAGATTTTTAGTAATAGAAGACCTTAATTTGCTTCACAATTCATAAAAAACTTAAGTAAGGTACTAAAAATAAAATGGATGTTGTCAACAGCATACCACTTTTAAACTGATGAACAAATAGAAAAAATCAATTAGGAAGTTAAAGCATTCTTGTGACATTATGTCAAGTATCAGTATACACTATTTGAATTTAACTTTGGATAATACTTATAAAAGAGAGACTTAACAATAGAAATGGAGTTATTAAAATTACTATTACAAATCTTATCCTAAACTACATATATTGTCTATAAGTCTATCATACCATTATCATAAGTCAAACATACTACAGCTATACTCTTGACATTATTGTTCTGGTTTATTCCAGACCTATAACATTACATTATATAACATATCATATGAATATGATTACATATCTCTTCAT
This sequence comes from Leucocoprinus gongylophorus, assembly GCA_022457215.2. Classification (NCBI taxonomy): domain Eukaryota; kingdom Fungi; phylum Basidiomycota; class Agaricomycetes; order Agaricales; family Agaricaceae; genus Leucocoprinus; species Leucocoprinus gongylophorus. Next base: position 4,040 of record JAJOHK020000388.1, on the reverse strand, counting down.
CATCCAAAAAAATTTAAAAAGAGAAATTAAATCAAAGAAAATAGATAAGAGAAAAATAAAATATAAATATTTAAGCATACCATGATAACTAGAGACTTTTTTTGAGGAATTACAAAGAAGTTGGAAAACAGCAAAGATATTAATAGAAAAGTTTGATAAGAAAAAACAAAACCTTCAAAAACTGAAACAAGAAGACAATATATAGTTAGAAGCTAAAAATATCCAATCAAAATAATCTTCAAAGAAACTAGACCAGAAAATATATAAATCTTTTGAAATTATAAAGGATATTAGACAAAAATCATTTTAGCTAAAATTACCAAAAAAAATAAACAATATACAATATATTTAATAAAGACCTACTAACATAATGCAAGAAACTTGTTATAAGATGAAAGTGTGGACAGACTTTGGTAGGATTAGGGTTAAAATATAGACAGTAGTTATATTATTAGTCTATGATGAGAGAAGAAAGGGCACGTGACTTGGAAGTCACATGACATGATGTCATAGGCCTAGAGCAGGCTAGAACGGTTTAAAAGAATCAGAAAGAGTCTAAAGATAGAGTGACATTAAAGAACATGGGTTCCACATGGTATACACACATGTTAAGAATGCAAAAAGTAGACTTAACATTTTTCAATTTTTCTTTATCATTTTTATTTTCTTTTTGATTTATTTTCCTTTATTCTATTTTTAGAACTAGGGTTAGGGTTAGAGTGACAAGATCACACTGTCATACAGCAGGTCATATCAGATGACATAGTTACAAGTCACATAATACATAGAAGGAAATGAAAGATTCTGGGAGGATGATGTCATACAATGTGTGTTACACATGGTTGTTTAGGATAGGCTAAAAATAGCTTGCATGGACCATTAAGTATTTGTATATAAGGTAAACAATCCTATACAGAGTTCTCTATCAAGTTCTCTTGTGTTAACCCAATACAAAATTCTTTCACTTGTCCAACTCTAAGGGCTTGTGTTTGTAACAACATAGTGCATGTATGGATGACAGAGATTAAAGAGTATAATGTCAGGGCATATAGACATGACATACTAGCCTTAAGATAGATACATAGTAGATGAGTAATGGATATGAGGACAGTGCATGAATATTAGGGTAGGTATAGAGAAGTCATAACACGGACCATGTATCTTTATATAAATAGTCAGTAGAATACTGTTGTGGTTCCCTGTTAAGTTCTCTTATGAATTATACAACTCGTGTTTCCCACTAGATATCCTAACTATGAGATTTACTTATAGTACTACTATTGGATATTGGTCTAGTGGTTGCCACAACAGAACTCTAATTCAAAGAACAGTATATGAAAATAGCACTACTACCAGATATTATTAACTAGGAACAAGAATATAAAGTAGAAAAAGTATGTAATTACAGAAAATAAGAACAAAACATATAATTTTTGGTTTATTAAAAGGAATATAGGGACAAATATGACTAATGGATAGCAAAAACAAGGTTACTACATGGTGATTCAAGACTATTGGGCAAAGTTTTTAAAATGAAATTTATAAAAGAGAGAATAAAACTTCAAATCAATATCTCAAAAACATCATAAGCAAACAAGAAATCTTAAACTTAAGTTATGTCTTACCAATTTATAACTATCTCTACTTTCTTCAATCTCTATATTACTTGCACAGTCAACAACATAAACCTTATTATAACCTTGAACAAAGAAATAAAAGATTAGACAAAGAAATACCACAAGATAATTTAAGAACTAAAAATTATAACAAATATCCAGCTTCAAATCCAGAACATTATCAAGCTAATAGACATAACAAACAATCAGCTAGCAGATATCAAAACCACATTACTACAAACAAGAGAAACTCATAAGATGCAAATTAGTAGAAACATCTACAGCATATCTAAAGAACTAAGAAATATAATTCATGGAGATATAGAATAACAAGCTCACTACATTTAGGTTTTATTTGCCAATGAATTGAATTAATATAAAGAAAAATGAGGAGAAATAGTAGATAAGTATATTAAGATACTACAAAAAAAATATTAAGACTTTTATTGAGATACATCACAACCAATAATTATTGACAAAGAAAAGTAGAAGAAAGACATTATTCAAGATAAAGAAGTGTTGTTATATAAATCCTATAATATATTGATATCCAGTTCAAGTGAAATATTACCTCTAAATACCCAAATGTTATAAGATAAAATTAATAATCTAGAGAAAGTATTAAAAACACTACAATCACCTGCCAAGACTATACTGTTCTTACCTTCAAGTCATTATAAAACCACTCAAGTTAATAGAAAAAAGAGTAAAATATATTAGAATAATATTACATATTAATTCTTATTAGTAAAAACACAATACAAATACCAATTGTCAATAAATATTTATTAAGATCTATACAGGAAGACTACCACATAAACTATTCTTCATAACTGACTCTATACAAGAACAGCTTATCATAAGATCTATCAAAAATATAGTAGCAATATATATAGTTGAGGATCTAACCCTGATGAATTCATGAGAACATAAATGCTAAAATAGGGATATTGTTATGATTGAAGTCTTATATATTACAGGTGTCTGCTTTATGTCTATCTTGACTTAGACATATATTAGGATTTGTTTCACTTTTGACTCATATTTACTATATCTTGTACTTTCTTCATGTTCTATCAATCAGCATCTTACATAGTAGTAGAGATATCCTCATGTGTTTCTTATTTCTTCCTTATTGTTTCCTCAAGGATGCCACACTTGTTCTTCATAGTTATTAGGTATATATAGTCATAGATACAAACATATATCCTTACACTTTACCAATTGATCATCTCCTCTATCCTTTCTCAAGTCTTTGTTCAAGTTGCAACCTGAGCCAAGCTTAGAATCATAACACTGAGTTACTACTTGAGTCTAGCCCCAAAACTGGTAGTTGGTACAATAATTTTGATACTTGGCTACTCTTGAAAAATATGAGCATTCACAAGACTTTCTCCGGCAAAGAACATAAGAATATAGTATAAGCTAGTCAAAGCAAACTAGCGAGTTCTGTAATCTGAAGTTTGGTTCTCATCAGTGGTTCTTGAATCTCGGCAAAAGCCTTGTCCGAAGATTGCCAGGAACAAATGAAATTCTGCTCAGGTCCATGAACAGAATGTGCTTCATAGATGGTAGTCTAGACAAGCTGAGTACTCCTGATATTTACCTCGATAGCTGTTTCCAAGACCGCAAGCTTTTAGTCCTTGCCAGAATTTCTCATTAGGTTCCAAATCATGTGCGAGGCTGCTGTTGACCCCAGAAACGTAGTTTCCAGCCGTGATTCACCAAGCGCTGCCAATTGACCAGAGATTGATGAATTTGAAAATAGGGATGTCGTTATCAAAGGAAGGAAGTTGGCAGTTTGTGGAAGTGTTCTGTACATAGTTTGGTTGCACCCTTATAGTATGATCCTCGCCCTTTAGTGATCCAATTGGAGTGAAGACCGCTTTTTCGATGTCAATTGAGAGCTCTTTGCGGAAAAGACTTACAATAGGCAATCATCTGACGTATGAGGGTTCCTTCTCCCTTCCAAGGACCCTTTTGAACCGATAACAACAAGGGACGTAAGGAGGCCCGGCTTTTGCCACGGACCAATCAAAACATGTGCCTCTAGACTTGACCCGTGAGTTTTCCTGTGCCCTGACAATGAAAGGCGATCATATCGCGCATCGTGAAACCAGTCTTTTGCTTCAGAATCTTGGCTCGAAGGTGCGAAAAAATGGTGACTCTACCCATGCAACAACAGATGCATATGCATCTGCTATAAACTTTTGCACCACGTGAAGCATCAGGAAGCTAGTAAGATGTCCATTTCAAGGAGAACTAGATGCGCATCACGCTTGGTAAACCTTGAGTGCTCATTTTTTAAGAACATAGGAAAGATTTATGTCTCACTGAAGTTAGTAATGTAAACCGCTGGCTTATATTTTCGTTTACGTGTATGACTCCAAAAGATGATCAGCCGAGTAAGGGCCTCATGGTATC
>JAJOHK020000387.1:0-27720 GCA_022457215.2 Leucocoprinus gongylophorus | reverse complement strand
TAAAGTCCATTGTTTTCAACTCTGATATCTGTATTAAAGCATTACTTCTCAATCTTACTAAATACTTCAATCTCTTTAATACTAAAGCTATACTAGGTTGTAGATTATTAGACTGCTTTTCTGATCATATTTTCTTTCATTCTTAGAATCATTCAAGTCTTAACAATTACACAGCTCATTTGAAATCTATGAACTATTTCTATCTTAAAGTAGCCTCTTCTCTCTCTACTCTTGTTATTATCACTAATGCAAGTGCTATACCTTATAGGAACATGCAGGTTGTCTCTACTATACATTTCTAAAAGCTAGGCTACTAAATGTTGTCTTTTGGGTCTTTAGCTAGTAGAATAACTACTCCCGATACTAAGCTGTTTGCCATAAGACTAGGAGTCTCCAAGGCTACTAGTATGCATATTAAACATATAATTCTTATTACTGACTCTCTAGGTACTACTAGAAAGGTAGTAAACTACTATTTCTTAGTATACTCTGAATAGGCTCATTCTTTAGCTATCTGCTCTGCACTTAGATTGTTCTTTTATAGTAGCCTTGGCTATAAAATCAAATTCTAGGACTGTACAAACAAGGCTAAGTGGTCTTTTTACCAAATAGTTCATGATAATATAACTAATACTAGAGTGGCTGCTGAACTTTATCTAGCAACATATATATATATATTAATGTTCTTTGTTCTAAGAGTGTTACTTCATGTCTAGACACTTGAAGAACCTCCTTCAATTGTCCCACTATTCAGAGATACTATTTTCTGACTCTTAAAGGTAAGAATTGCAAACCTCTTCAGTTTAGCTACTCTAAAAATAGTAGTTAGCTCACTTATATTAGCTAGTTGGTCACATTCTATATCAGATCAACTAGAGCCATTTTTAAACATGCTCTTATTAGGAAGTACAGACAGTACTTTTTCTCTGCAGAGTATATCTAGTGTCTATATAGCCATTTGTTAAGAACAAAAAGTATAGACTTAGTGTTTTCTTACTTTCTTTCTCATTTTATTTTTATTTCTGATTTATTTTCCTTTATTCTATTTTTAGAACATAGGGTTAGGATCAGAGTGACAAGATCATGGTCACAAATCATGAAACATATAGAAGGACATAAAAGGTTCTGCAAAGATAATATTATATACTGTATACAATACATATTGATCTTGAGGCATACACATGGTTGTTTAGGGTAGGCTAGAAATAGCTCACACAGACCATTAGGTATTTGTATATAAAAGTAGACAATCTTATACAAATGTCAAGATCATCAACAGTGGACTTTATTTTATTTTATTTTCCTTTTTCTTTTTCTTTCTTTCTTTCCTTTTTCTATTTTTAGAACAGCTCAGGTTAGGGTTGATTAGTCACGCTGTCACATCAGTCACAAGTTGATGGCAAAGTCACAAGACTGATCACAAGACTTGGGAGAACTTAGTAGAAGATTCAAGAACAAATGACGTTATATAACATGGACACCACATGGTTGTTTAGGGTAGGATGCACAGTAGCGAGCACAGACCATCTGTAGGGCTATATAAGGTAGACTAGTTTGTAGAAGAGTTCTCTATCGAGTTCTCTTGTGTTACTCAATACAAGAGTTGTCTTACTATCTCACTCTAAGGATTTTAAGTTATAACATTAGAACTCGATTCCCTTTCTTGAACTGCTTAACTCAAAAGCCCTTCATATCCTTTACCCTTTACTCTTTACTCATCCTCGACCAAAGGGCAACATAGCCCTTTAGTCAAGAAGATTACTGCCAGACCCTAGGCATAAGAGGTGCACTAGTTGAGCAGGGGAAGCTCAGCCGTTTGATAACACCAAAGCCCACTGGTGTCTCTCAGACGTATCACCTTTTGTGGACATGATCATTACCTTTTTCTATTATCAGTCTTGTGCTACACATCTACTTGTGGTGTGTCTATGCAGAGGAATAGCCGATCGTTCTTAAAACATCAGCTTAGAGTAGAACAGTCTTCTTAGACCAAAATCGCATACATTTTCCTTAGGGCAGTAGTTAGGAGACAAAGTAGTCAGTAATTGTGTAGGTGGGACTTGAAGAGGGCCCACTATCACATACAGAGATTTCTTCGTCTTTGGAATATGAGTCCGACACTGAGACCAGCGCAGGCTCAGTTTTACCTTTATACACATCACCACCAATCGACTCACTGCCCCCATATCCCAATATGAGTCAACTCAATCTTCATGAAATCATCCGACAGCAGCAGGAGCAGTTGGCTGCAATGCAGGCACAAATCCAGGCTCTGCTTGCAGCACAAGGAGGAATAGGAGCAGAAGAGGTGAGGACAGGGCCTAATGCAGGAGCCCATATGGAGGTGGCCAAACCGGCCATCTTTAACAGAGAAGCAGGGAAGGTGGGAGGTTTCATTACAGCATGCAGGCTCTATATTAAGATGAGGTTGAGGGGAAATACAGTGGAGGAACAAGTACAATGGGTTTTAACATATGTACAGGGAGGGTCAGCAGATGTGTGGAAGGAGAATGTAATGGAGGAACTAGAAGCAGGAGAAGTAGAATACGAGTCAGTGGAAGAACTTTTTACAGTATTAAAGAGGAAATTTGGTGCAGGAGAGGAAGAGTTGGCGAAAGTGGTGGAGTTAAGAAAGATAGAGCAAGGAGGAAGGACGATAGAAGAATTTGTGCAGGAGTTCAAGAGGGCTGCGAGAGGGAGTGGGTACGAAGGAAGACCGCTGGTAGAGGAGTTCAAGCGAGGGATAAACGGAGGGATTAGGAGGAAGCTAATGGAGGCAGAAAATCCGCCTGCCTCTATTGAACAATGGTATAGAAGAGCGACGGCCTTGGATAGAAATTGGAGGGAGAGCAGGAGGGAAGAGGAAAGGTTGAAGAAGAAAGAAGTTGGAGGGGGAAAACAGGAACAGAAACAAATCCTGCCACAACCATTGGTGTGGCAGAAGAGGCAACCATTGCCTTAGCAGGCGACAATGGGGCCTGCTCCGATGGAGGGAATTGAGAGGACGAATGCAGTGGTTGTGAGAGGGCAGGGAGCGGGGATTCCTCCTAGACGGGATCCCTTTGCAATGGAAATAGACAGGGGGAGGAATTGCTTTGCTTGTGGGGGTTTCGGGCATATAGCCCATCATTGCAGGAATCGGGGAATGAGAGGAAGAGTGGCAGAAGGGAGGAGACTGGAATATGGAGGAGGAAGAATCGAGGGAATTAATGAACACTTGAACAATTTAAAAGGAGAGGAGAATCTAGAATCCCTCAACTAGATTCTTATAACAAATTTAATGTATTAGCTACACAAATAGATGCTGGTACATCAGATTCAGAGGGAAGTAAGAGAGAAGAGAAAGTAAGAAGGATGGAGGGAAAGCCATTAAGAGAAGTAATGATAAAAATAGGGTTGGAAAGGCTAGACACACAGGAAGGAATCACAGTGGAGGCATTGTTGGACAGTGGAGCAACGGGGTTGGTTATGAGTTCGGAGTTTGCCAGGAAGAAGGGGTTCAAATTAAAGAAGCTGGAGAGGCCAATGCAAGTAAGGAATGTGGATGAGTCTTTCAACAGAGAAGGACCGATAGAAAATACGGTGGAAGTTAATGTGTATTATAAGGAACATGTGGAAAGGACAGAGATCAACATGATAGGGGGACAGAAGTGGGGAGTAATTTTGGAAATGCCATGGCTAGAACACCATAATCTGGAAATAGATTGGAAGACGGGGGGAAGTTAAGATGACAAGGTGTCCAGAGGAATGTGGAAAGCAATGGAGACCAGTGCAGGGGAAGTCAGGATGGGAGAAGCAGAAAGAAGAGGAGGCAAAAGAGGAAGCAGAAAGGAAAAGGGAGGAAAAGGAGAAGAAGAGGAAACAGAGAAAGGGAAGAGCAGTAGAAGTAAGGAAAGTAGCAGAGGAGTGGGAAATATGGGACGAAGAAGAGGAAGCGGCAAAGTCAGAAGCAGAGGCAAGGAAATTGGTACCGGAAAAGTTTCACCAGTGGATAAAGGTGTTTGGGAAGAAGCAGTCAGAGAGAATGCCCACAAGGAAATTGTGGGACCACGCGATAGATGTAAGAGAAGGGTTTGTGCCAAGGAAAGGAAAGGTGTACCTGTTGTCAAGGGAAGAAAGAGAAGAGGCAAGGGAATTTGTGAAGGAACAGTTGCGGAAGGGCTACATTCGGCCATCGAAGTCACCGCAAACGGCACCGGTGTTCTTCGTAGGGAAGAAAGATGGTAAAAAGAGAATGGTACAAGACTATAGGTATTTAAATGAGTGGACGATAAAGAACAACTATCCACTCCCTTTGATATCGGATGTTTTGGAAAGTATTGGCACCAAGAAGTTGTTTACAAAGATGGACTTGAGGTGGGGATACAACAACGTGAGGATTAAGGAAGGGGATGAGTGGAAAGCTGCGTTCACGATGCCGGAAGGGTTGTTTGAACCAACTGTTATGTTTTTTGGGTTGACAAATTCTCCAGCTACGTTCCAAGCTATGATGAATGAACTACTGAGAGATTTGATTAACACGGGGAAAGTAGCAGTTTTTATTGATGATGTAATAGTGGGGACAGAGACGGAAGAAGGACATGATGAGTTGGTAGCAGAAGTGGTTAGGAGATTAGAAGAAAATGATTTATATGTGAAACCAGAGAAATGCAAGTGGAAGGTGAGGGAGATAGAATTTTTAGGGGTAGTAATAGGACCGGAGGGAATAAAAATGGAAAAAGAAAAAGTAAAAGGGGTTTTGGAGTGGCCAACACCAAAGTGTGTCAAAGACATACAGAAATTCCTAGGACTGGCAAATTATTATCGTCGGTTCATTGAGGGATTTGCAACTATGGCAAGGCTATTACATGACCTGGTAAAAAAGGATAAAAGGTGGGAGTGGACAGAGAAAGAGGAAAATACATTCAAGGAGTTAAAAGAGAGATTTACCAAGGAGCCAGTATTGGCGGCTCCGGATATAGATAAAAGAAAACTCAGGAGGATATGAAGAGGTACACTGATAGGGGAAGAAAGGAAACGGAGGAATGGAAGAGAGGGGATCGAGTCTTGTTGAGCACTAAGGATCTAGTGTTCAAGGAGAGACCCACAAAGAAGTTGACAGAAAGGTATGTGGGACCTTATGCGATTGAAGAGGTAGTGTTGTCGAATGCGGTAAAGTTACAATTGCCAAGTTCGATGAGAATCCATCCAGTAGTAAACGTAAGCCGGATAGTGCGTTATAAGGAGCAAGTGAAGGGACAGAAGAAAGAGGAAGGGAAACTGGTAGAAGTAGAAGGAGTAGAAGAATGGGAAGTGGAAAAAATATTAAACAAGAAAAAGACCAGGGGAGTGACGAAGTATCTAGTACAGTGGAAAGGATTTACAGCAGAAGGGGACACCTAGGAAAGAGAAGAAAACTTAAAAAATGCAGAAGAATTGATAAAAGAGTTTGAACGAAGGGAAGTAGTAGCAAGACGAGAAGTGGAAGAAGAGGGAGAAATTGATGAATATAAAAGAATGGAGTTACCAGGGAAGTACATGGCAAAGTTGTTATACGGGTGGGATGATCGAAGATTCGAGGAAGAGTATTTAAATAAATTGGAAAAAAATTGGAAAAAGTGGAAGGGAGATAGGCAGATCGATGAAAGCAAGTATTTGAGGGGAGTAGAAGAAAAAATGGAGGAAGAAAATGAAAAGATAGGAAGAAGAGACTGGAGAGTTTCTCCGGAGAAGAAACCTTAAGAGGGGGGTAATGTCAAGATCGTCGACAGTGGACTTTATTTTATTTTATTTTCCTTTTTCTTTTTCTTTCTTTCTTTTCTTTTTCTATTTTTAGAACAGCTCAGGTTAGGGTTGATTAGTCACGCTGTCACATCAGTCACAAGTTGATGGCAAAGTCACAAGACTGATCACAAGACTTGGGAGAACTTAGTAGAAGATTCAAGAACAAATGACGTCATATAACATGGACACCATATGTTGACCTCATGGACTACACATGGTTGTTTAGGGTAGGATGCACAGTAGTGAGCACAGACCATCTGTAGGGCTATATAAGGTAGACTAGTTTGTAGAAAAGTTCTCTATCGAGTTCTCTTGTGTTACTCAATACAAGAGTTGTCTTACTATCCCACTCTAAGGATTTTAAGTCATAACAACAGAGTTCTCTTGTGTAAACCCTATATAAGATTCTTTCTTTTGACCAATACTAAGGTTTTAAGTTTATAATATTAGAACTCAATTTCCTTTCCCAAGACCATCCAGCACAGGACCCTCTCACATTTTACTCTCTATTCATCCTTGATCAAAGGACAACACAGTTCTTTAGTCAAGAAGAGATAGCCAAACCCTAGGCTCAAGAGGTATACTAGTTAGGCAGAAGAAGCCTAGCTATTTAGTTGTACCAAAGCCCACTGGTGCAGGCAAATGTATTACCTTGTGTGGACATGTTACATAATCTTTTCAAGTATTAGCCTTGTGCTACAGATCCCCTTGTAACTTGTCTATGCAGAGGAACAGCAGTTGTTCTTAAAAATACTATTTAGAGTAGAACAACCTTCTTCGGTTAAAATTGTGTACAGTTTTATGAAGATAGTAGTCAGTAGGAAGTGTGAGGTGGGGTAAGAAGAGGACCCATTAGCATACACAGAGAAAAATGTTGGAATTAGAATATGAGTCAGAGAGCGAATCCAACACAGGATCAGTACTCTCTAATAACCAGTCACTACCACCAACACCACCACCCATATCATTATCATCCCCATCATCATCTACAATAACACTACCACCACCCTATACCATGAGTCAGCACAATATTAACTTGGAACAGGTAGTTTGACAACAACAGGAGCAGCTGGCAGTACTCCAAGTAATAATTGCACAAGTAGGCCTGGAAGGAGCAGAAGGGACAGCAACACTTTCACAACCTAACATGCAGGTCAAAGTAGCAAGACCACAGGAGTTTGATGGGAGTTCCAGAAGAGTGGCTGGATTTACCACAGTATGCAAACTATACATATAGATGAAAATGAGGGAAGCACCAGTGGAGGAACAAATCCAGTGGGTGTTGTCATATGTGTAGGGAGGAGTAGCAGACATGTGGAAAGAAAATGTATTGAAAGACCTGGAAGAATGACTATTAGAATATGAAATGGTAGAAGAATTTTTAGCAGAAATTAGAATGGAGTTTGGAGGAGGAGATAAGGAATCAGTAAAGGTAGCAGAGTTGAGGAGGTTGGAGCAAGGAGACAAAACAATGGAAGAATTTGTGTAGGAGTTCAGAAGGGCAGCAAGGAGAAGTGAGTATGAAGGAAGGCTGCTAGTGGAAGAGTTCAAAAGAGGAATAAATCAGAAAAAGATTAATGGAGGCAGAATGACAGCTAGGCTCAATAGAGCAGTGGTATGATAGAGCAATTGCCCTAGACAGAAACTGGAGGGAGAGCAAGAGAGAAGAAGAAAGACTGAGGGGACAATAGGAGCAGGGAGGATTGGCTCCCAAACAGCAAGAACAGAGACAGGTAATGCCACAACTGTAAATGTGGCAGAGGAGGCAAGAAATGCCCCCTTAGCAGGCAACAACAGGGCCTGCTCCAATGGAAGGAATAGAGAGGACAAATGCAGTAATGATGTGTTCTCAACAGATAACAGGATTTGCTCAAAGAAACCCATATGCTATGGACATAGACAGGAGGGAGAGAAGGAACTGTTATAGCTGTGGAGGGTTTGGCCATCTAACATGGAATTGTAGGAGACAAATTATGGGCCAAGGAAGAAGAATGGAATGTGAGGACACTTGTAATAATGGACAGAATCATTTAAATGGGGAGAGAGACCTAATAGTCCTCAATTAGATCTCAACAAAAACACATTCACAGTACTCTCTAAGATAGTGGATAATACATCTACATGCAATCTGGATAAAGAGGACCTTTTGAGAGAAGTAACAGTGAAGATAGGACTGGAAAGGATTGATATGCAAGAAGGAATCACAGTGGAAGCACTGCTAGATAGTGGTGTGACAGGGTTAGTAATGAGTTTGGAGTTTGCTAGGAAGCAGAGGTTCAAATTAAAAAAGTTAGAAAGGCCTATGTATGTAAGAAATGTGGATAGTTCACTCAACAAGGAGGAACCAATTGAGCATACAGTAAAGGTAAATATCTACTACCAAGGGCATAGAGAAAGGATAGAGATAGATGTGATTGGGGGACAGAAGTGGAAGATAATTTTGGGAATACTATGGCTAGCCTGTTACAATTCTGAGATTGACTGGAAGACAGGAGAGGTAAAGATAATGAGATATCCAGATGAGTGTAGAAGGCAGTGGAAACCAAAACAGGAAAAACTAGGGTGGCAAAAACAAAAGGAAGAAGAAGTGAGGGAAGAAGCAGGAAAGAAGAGAGAAGAAAAGGAGAAAAAACAGAAAAGGAAGCAGAAAAGAGAAAAGACAATGAAAGTGAAAAGAGTAGCTGAGGAATGGGAGATTTGGGATGAGGAAGAAGAAATGGCGAAATCAGAAGTGGAGGCAGAAAAGCTGGTTCTGGAAAAATTCCATAGGTAGATCAAGGTCTTTGGCAAGAAACAGTCAGAGAGGATGCCCACATGGAAAATTTGGGATCATGTAATAGATATAAAGGAGGGGTTCGTACCAAGAAAAGGAAAGGTGTATCTGTTGTCAAGGGAAGAAAGAGAAGAAGTGCAAGAGTTCATATAAGAGTAACTGAGGAAAGAATATATCCAGCCCTCAAAGTCACCTCAAACAGTGCCAGTGTTTTTCATAGGGAAGAAGGATGGTAAGAAGTGAATGGTACAGGACTATAGATATTTAAATAAATGGACAATTAAAAATAATTATCCCTTACCCTTAATATCAGATATAGTAGAGAATATAGGTACAAAAAAAGTATTTACAAAGATGGACCTTAGATAGAGTTATAATAATGTATGGATAAAAAAGGGAGACAAGTGGAAGATGGTGTTCATGACACCCGAGGGGTTATTTGAACCCACAGTCATGTTTTTTGGGCTAACAAACTCACCAGCAACCTTTCAAGCAATGATGAATGAGTTACTTAGAGATTTGATTAATACAGGCAAAGTGGTGGCATTTATAGATGATGTAATAGTAGGGACAGAAGATGAAGAGGGACATGATGAGTTGGTAGCAGAGATAATAAAAATGTTGGAGGAAAATGACCTATACATGAAACTGGAGAAATGCAAGTAGAAGGTATGAGAAGTAGGATTTTTGGAAGTAGTGATTGGGCCAGAAGGAATTAAAATAGAGGAAGAGAAGGTAAAAGGTGTTTTGGACTGGCCAACACCAAAGTGTGTCAAGGATGTTTAAAAGTTCTTGGGATTGGTAAACTACTATCATCGATTCATTCAGGATTTTATATTCACAGCTAGGCCATTGCATGATATGGTAAAGAAGAATCAGAAGTGGGACTGAATGGAAAAGCAGGAAGAAGCATTCAGAGAGTTGAAGGAGAGGTTCACAAAAGAACTAGTGTTAGCAGCATCAGATCTAGATAAAAAAATGAGGATGGAAGTTGATGCGTCAGACTATGCTACAGAAGGGGTATTATCTATGGAGTGTGAGGATAATAGATAGAGGCTGGTGGTATTTCTCTCAAAGTCTTTGAATGAAACTGAGAGGAACTATGAGATTTATGATAAGGAGATGTTGGTGATCATCAAGGGTTTAGAGAACTGGAGACATTTGCTGGAAGGTGCACATTTCAAGTTTAGAGTAGTAGAGGAGATGAAGAAGGTGAAAGTAAAGGAATTATGGGAAAATGAGTGGCAGATAGAGGGAGATTTGATGTTGAAGGAAGGAAAGATGTATATGCTAGAGAATAAAGAGTTAAGAGTGGAGATAATCCAGTTACATCATGATGTACTGGCAGCAGGACATAGAGGATGATAGAAGACAACAGAGTTGGTCACAAGAAATTACTGGTAGCCAGGAGTAACAAGAGAGGTAGGGAGGTATGTAGAAGGATATGATTTGTGTCAGAGAATGAAGAATAGAATGGAGATATATATTGACCTTGATGTTATAACTCAAAGCTCTTAGAGTTAGGTTAAGAGGTAACCTTGTATTGGGGTAACACAAGAGAACTCGATAGAGAACTCTGTACAGAATAGTCTACCTTTATATACTGAATCCTCATAGTCTATGCTATCAAGTTCATAAATGGTGGACTTAGTTTTTCTTTATTTTACTTTTCATTTTTTATTTTATTTTCGATTTATTTTTTTATTTTCTATTTTTAGAACAACTAGGGTTAGGGTTGATCAGTCATGCTGTCTCATCAGTCAACAATCTGAGGATATAGTCATGAGACAGATCATGAGACATAGAAGAACTTAGTAGAAGGTTCTAGAACAAGTGACATCATACAACATGGACAACACATGTTGGCCTCATGTTCTACACATGGTCATTCAGAGTAGGATGCACAGTAGTGAGCACGGACTATTGGTAGTAGTATATAAGGTAGACTACTTTGTAAAGGGATCTCTATCAAGTTCTCTTGTGTTACTCAATACAAGAGTTGTTCTTTTACCTGAATCTAAAGGTTTAAGATCATAACACATGCTAGCTATTTCTAGCTTACTCTAAACGACCATATGTTAGCCATGAGATCTACATGTAGTATGATGTTATCCTTTTAGAACCTTTTCTGTGCCATGTAACCTATGTTGTCACTAACCCTAACCCTAGGTGCTAAAAATAGAGAAAAGGAAAATAAATTGGGAAAGAAAATAGAAAATAGAAAGAAAATGGGAAAAGAACTAAGTCCACTTCTTGCAACTCTGATACTTGAGGCATATACATGGTTGTTTAGGGTAGGCTAGAAATAGCTCGCACAGACCATTAGGTCTTTGTATATAAAAGTAGACAATCTTGTACAGAGTTCTCTATCGAGTTCTCTTGTGTAAACCCTATACAAGATTCTTTCTTTTGACCAACACTAAGGTCTTAAGTTCATAACACCATTGCCAGATGAAAACATATTTATATATTTTTGCAAACTGCTTTAGGTTGCCTATAGTTTCTTGATTGGTTTATCTATGTCAATTGAGGACTTTGTTGACTTCTTGAAAAAAACCTAAGTACTTTTGCTTTCTCTTCTTAAGAATAGTCTCTCTCTCCTTATAAACCTTTATGAGTGCTTAATTAGTTTGTTTTTCTGTTTTTGTAGATATTTTCTTAGTTTTACTTCTCTCAGTTTCTCTTGATTCTGTATTCTCTATATGATAGGTCTTTTTGAATTTGGACACATAATTTATATGTTAGTTACAAGCAATTTTTGTCTAGATTTTTATTTGATTTCTATTGTCACTAATAGTATCTCTTTGCCTGTGAAGGGGATCTTTGTCTCCTGAGAAATAAATCATGGGCTACTTGTTGCAAATAGTCTACCATAGACTGTAATTGAGCACTGTGTATTAAACAAAAAAATACTTATTAGAAGTATTAGTATCATCTAGTCTATATGTATATTACTCTTTTATTGAACAATATTATTAGTTATATATTACTTTACTACTGTAGTATTATAGCAACCACTTAGCTAGAATAGCTTATAGGCATATCAGGTAGTTATCTAGTAGTAAGTCTCATAGGATTTTACAAGAGAAACTTAACAAGAAGTTCTTGCTATATTTATCTACTATTTATATAAGTATATAATTATTAGATATGCTTCAAGTTTAAGGAGGAAAATTATATATATTAGCTAAATATTACATAAGATACAACTCATCTCTAGTGTTATAATCTCAAGTTCAAAGTGTTGAACAAAAGACTAACTCTTATATTCTTGTATTAAGTAGTACAAAGAAACTTAATGGAGTTCCTAATACAAAGTAGTTTATCTTATATACTACAGACTATGGTCTGTGTACAAACTATAACTAACCTATCCTAAAGTCTATATACTATGTTACAAACTTCATTCAGCTTGTATCTCCACAACCAGTGGACCTATTTTTACAAACCAAATTGCGCTAGGAAGCCCCAAATGAGGACTATCTGCATATGTGTGGGATGTACAAAAGTGACAACAAATGACTGAGATATCAGGACATCAGTAGCTGTAAAAGCTTTGTCTGCTAATATCTCATGAACGGCTGAACGGATTTGCACAATTAAACTTGCATTGGAAAGTACTCATCAATTAGTTTACAATGATATATGATGTGTCTCAAAGCAATAAGTATTGGTAGAGATACAAGCATATCAATGTAGTGACATAATTAGTTACCTTCTAAAATTAGCCTGACAGCTGCCATGACAGCTGACAGCTCCCATTAGGTACGAGTTTTGATCATGTGATGGCAACAGCTTGTGCACAGACCATCACTCTTTTGTATATATACTTTTGTATCTAAGGGCTAGATCTCAGACTTAACAATATTAATTTTCATCAATCTTTATTCTTTATTATTTGTATTGATCTTAATCATCATTGTCATCATTATTGAACTTATAAATCACTTCTAAACCTCTGAGAGTATATCTAAGGTTCAGATATCACAAATAAGTGAGTAGTTTATTTTGTAATAGATGTCAAAGTTCAAGATAGTGGACTCTAACTATTTTATTTTATTTTATTTTTATTTTTGGGACTTAGGGTGAAGGTTAATGTGATGTCACAGTCACATAGTCACACAGTCACATGACAATGTTACAGTCATACAATCACATGTCACATGGGAAGAGCATAAAAGGTTCTAAAAGGATAATATCATATAGCATATTAAATATATGTTAATCTTAAGGTAAATACCTGGCTGTTTAGGGTAGGCTAGAAGTAGTTAGCATGGACTATGGAGTTTAGTATATAAGGTAGACAATTCTGTATAGAGTTCTCTATCAAGTTCTCTTGTGTAATCCTATATAAGGTTCTGTTCATTGGTCAATTCTAAAGGTTTTTAAGTTGTAATATTAGAACTCAATAGCCTTCTTGAGACTGCCCAGCACAGAGCCCTCTCTATTCACTCTTACTCTCTTACCATCCTCAACCAAAGAACAACATCGCCTTTTAGTTAAGAAGAATAGCCAGATCCTAGGCTTAAAGAGTGCCAATTAGATGAAGGAAACCTAATCATTTGTTTGTGCCAAAGTCTACTGACACACTTCAAATATATCATCTTATGTGGATGTGATAAATAATTTTCTTGTATTAGCCTTGTATTACAGATCCTCTTGTAATTTGTCTATACAGAGAAACAGTAGTGATTCTTAAAACACTGCTTAGAGTAGAACGGTCTTCTTAGACCAAGATCATGATACAAGTTCATAATTAGGAGAAGTAGTTAGTAGGATGTATAGGCAGGACAAGAAAAGCTGCTATCACATACCGAGATTTCTTCTTCAGAGTACAAATCGGAAAGTGAAACCAGCACAGTTCCACTCTTTCTTCATATATATCACCACTGCT
The DNA here is from genome assembly GCA_022457215.2 of Leucocoprinus gongylophorus. NCBI lineage: Eukaryota > Fungi > Basidiomycota > Agaricomycetes > Agaricales > Agaricaceae > Leucocoprinus > Leucocoprinus gongylophorus. The sequence goes on along the minus strand of JAJOHK020000387.1, from coordinate 14,290 downwards.
CATACCACCACCATCATCAACTATACTCCCTCCATGTCATGAAATGAGTCAACCCAACTACCCTGCCATCATAAGGCAACTCTAGGAGCAAATTGCAGTGTTAATGGTACAAGTAGGAAGAGGAAAAGCAACAAGCACAGAGGTAGCAAGGCTATAGGTGTTTGATGGGACCACATCAAAGGTTTCTGGTTTTGTAACAGTATGTTGATTATATATAAGGATAAAGATGAGAGAAGTGGTAGTTGAGGAACAAATTCAGTGGGTGCTATCTTATATGCAGGGAGAATCAGCAGATATTTGAAAGAAGAACATATTAGAAGATCTAGAAGGAGAATTATTAGAATATGAGATAGTGGGAGAATTCTTGGTAGATATAAGGAAAGAATTTGGAGGAGGAGATGAGGAGACAGTAAAAGTGGCAGAATTGAAGAGATTAGAATAAGGAGAGAAGATAATAGAGGAGTTTGTGCAGGAATTTCAAAGAGCAGCCAGAGATAGCAGATATGAGGAGAGGCCATTGATGGATGAATTTAAAAGAGGAATAAGTGGAGCAATTTAGAGGAAGTTGATGGAGGTAGAAAGGCCCCCAACAAGTGTTGAACAATGGTATGAACATGCTATTAATTTAGATAGATACTGGAGGGAAAATAGGAGGGAAGAGGAAAGATTAAGGGGATGAAGGGAAAACAGGGTACTGGTTCCAAGGCAGAACAATCCAGAGGCACAATGGCAATAAGTGCTACAGCATTAAGTCTGGCTAAGGAGGTAGAAAGTGCCTCAACAGCAGGTATAAATAGGACTGGCTCCAATGGAAAGAGTAGAAAAGATGAACATGGTAATAGCATGCTCTCAACAGAGGGAATGGTTTGTGCAACAAAACCCCTATGCTATGGAGGTGGACAGGAGCAATAGGAACTGTTATAGTTGTGGGAGTTTTGGACACTTTGCAAGGAATTGTAGGAATAGGAGAGTGGGGAACAGAATTGGGGAGAGAAGAAGACTGGAATATGGCAGGAGGAGGATTGAGGGAGAAAATGGACAAAATAATAAGAACAATTTAAATGGGGAGCAAGACCTAATACTCCTCAATTAGGGCTCAGAAATAATAGGTACACAATACTTTCTAGAGTAATGGGTAATATATTCCACTGTAACCAGAACAATAAGGAAGGACTAAGAGAAGTAATGGTGAAGATTGGTTTGGAAAGAATAGACATACAAGAAGAAGTAACAGTGGAGGTGTTATTAGATAGTGGGGCAACAGGATTAGTAATGAGCTTGGAATTTGCAAGAAAACAGAGGTTTAAGTTGAAGAAAATAGAAAGACCTATATATATAAGAAACATGGATGGAATGTTCAACAAGGAAGAACTGATAGAATATATGGTGGAAGTCAATATTCATTACCAAGAGCATAGGGAGAGAATAGAAATTGATGTAATATGAAGACAAAAATAGAGTGTAATTTTGGGAATGCCATAGCTTGCTTGCCACAATCCTGAAATTGACTGGAAAACAGGAGAAGTAAAGATGACAAGATGTCCAGAAGAGTGTGGGAAGCAGTAGAGATCAAAGCAAGGGAAGTTGGGATGGCAGAAGCAGAAGGAGGAGAAAAAGAAAGGAGAGGAAGAAAAGAAGCAAGAAGAGGAGGAACAAAAGAAAGAGATAGGAAAGAAGAGGAAAAAACTAAAGAAAGAAAAAATGGTGAAGATAGTAGAAGAATAGGAGATTTAGGACAAAGAAGAAGAAGTGGCAAAGTCTGAAGAGGAAGCAAAGGAGTTGGTACCAGAGCACTTTCATAAGTGGATCCATGTATTTGGAAAAAAGCAGTCAGAAAGAATACCCACTAGAAAGCTATAAGACCATGTAATAGAGATGAAGAAGAGATTTGCACTAAGGAAAGGAAAGGAATATCCATTGTTGAGAGAGGAGAGGGAAGAGGTACATGAGTTTATCAACAAACAATTGAGGAAGAGATATATCAGACCCTCAAAATCACCTTAAATGGCACCAGTGTTCTTTGTAGGAAAGAAGAACAGTAAGAAGCATATAGTATAGGACTATCAGTATTTAAACGAATGGACAATTAAAAATAATTATCCCTTACCCTTAATTTCTAATATCATAGAGAATATAGATACAAAGAAGGTGTTTACTAAGTTAGACTTGTGGTAGGGGTACAACAATGTACAGATAAAGGAGGGAGATAAGTAAAAGGTAGCATTCATAACACCAGAAGGATCATTTGAACTAACTATGATGTTTTTTGGTCTAATAAATTCACCAGTGATATTCTAGACCATAATGAATGAGATCCTTTAGGACTTGATCAACACAGGAAAAGTAGTGAGCTTTATTGATGATATAATAGTAGGAACAGAGGAAGATGTCAGGAGTACAGTATTGTTATGGGACGCTCTGGACATGAACAATTTTTATTTTATTTTATTTTAATTTTAATTTTGGATGATGAAAAGGCATGTGACACTGCAGTCACATGACATGTCACATGATGTGATGTCATAGGCTTAGGAAATAGTGGAAGGGTTTAGAAGATAATATCAGGGCACATATATACAAACATGGTGACCTTGAGGTGAACATGAGAAAGGAGCATAGACATAAGGGCAGGGTTAATTATTAGTAGCACGGACCATGAGGACTTTGTATAAATAGGACTCTAATTAAAAAGAGGCTCCTTGTCAAGTTCTCTTGTGAAATTCCACTTGATATCCGCTCTAAGAGATTTACTGCTTGCATAATCATTTATCTTTGTGATAAGTGGTTGCCACAACAAGTATGAAGTATATATATAGTACCAGCCAGATGTCAAAGCTAAGCTTGACATTGTGCACTTTTAGTGTAACTGGTTCAGTAACTAGTCTGTTCCTACCAGAAGAAGCAGAACATAATGAGATAGTAGAAGAGATAGTGAAAAGGCTAGTAGAGAATGATTTATATATGAAACCAGAAAAATGCAAATGGAAAGTAAGAGAGATAGAGTTCTTAGGGGTAGTAATATGACTGGAGGGGATTAAGATAGAAGAAGAAAAGGTGAAAGAGGTATTAGATTGGCTGATTCCAAAAGGGATTAAGGATGTACAGAAGTTTTTAGGATTGACAAACTACTATCACCAATTCATCAAAGATTTCACAGCCATAGCCAGACCATTACATGATATGGTGAAGAAGAATTAGAAGTGGAAATAGATGGAAAGACAGGAGGGAGCATTCAAGAAGTTGAAGGAGAGGTTCACAAAAGAACCAGTATTAGTAGCACTGGATTTAGACAAAAAAAATGAGGATAGAAGTGGATACATTGGATTATGCTACAGAAAAAGTGTTATCTATGGAGTGTGAAGATGGAAGATGGAGGCCAGTGGCATTTCTCTCAAAATCTCTAAATGGGACTGAGAGGAATTATGAAATTCATGACAAGAAGATGTTGGTAGTAATAAGAGGATTGGAAAACTAGAGATACTTGTTGGAAGATGCAAAGTTCAAGTTCGAAGTCTGGACAGATCACAAGAACTTAGAATATTTCATGAAAGCACAGAAGTTAAACTGAAGACAAGCCCATTGGGCTCTATATCTGTCAAGGTTTGATTTCACCTTATAACATATACTAAGTACAAAGATAGGAAAAGTGGATGGACTTAGTAGGAGACTAGACTGGAAAGTAGGAGTAAAGAATAACAATAATGATCAAACTCTAATTAAATAACAATGGATTCGTAACTTAGCAGAAGTAGTAATAGAAGGATCTGAAGTAGATATAGTAAAAAAAATAAAAAAGGTTAGAAGTAAAGATAAGGAAGTAGTTAGAGTAGTAGAAGGGATAAAGAAGGCAGAAGTAAAAGTAGTATAAGGAGATGAGTGGCAGATTGAGAGAGAGGTAGTGTTGATAGAAGAAAAGATATATGTACTGAAGGATGGGGAGCTGAGAACAGAGATAATCCAGCTACATCATGATGTACCAGTAACAGGACATGGAGGCAGATGGAAGACAACAGAGTTGGTAATGAGGAATTACTAGGATGTATGGAGGTATGTGGATGGTTGTAATATGTATCAAAGGATGAAGAATAGGATGGAGGTACCAGCAGGGAAGTTGAAGTTAAGTGAAATACTGAAGAAACTGTGGACATATCTAATGATAGACTTTATTATGAAGTTACTGTTGGTAGCTAGAAAGGATACAATTCTAGTAGTCTGTGATAGGTTGTCCAAAATGACACACTTTGTGGCAACAACAGAAGAAACATCAGTGGAGGGATTAGTAAGGTTGTTTAGGAACAATGTATAGAAGCTGTATGGGTTACTGGAGAGTGTGGTGTTGGATAGAGGACCACAGTTTACAGTAGAAATGACCAAGGAGCTGAATAAAATGTTGGGGATTAAAACCAAATTATTGACATCCTTCCATTTATAGACAGGTAGACAGACTGAATGAATGAACCAGGAATTAAAACAATATCTTAGGTTCTTTGTAGATCATAGACAGAAGGATTGGCCAGAATGGCTAGTGTCAGCAGAATTTGCAGTCAATAACAAAGTATATTTGGCAATGAAAGTATTTCTGTTCATAGCAAATTATGAAAAAGAATTAAGAATAGGGCAGATATCAGGAAAAAGGGAAAGGTGGAGAAGGCAATGGAATTTGCAGAAAAGATGAAAAAGGTATAAGAAGAGGCAGGAGTGGCATTAAGGAAGACTCAGGAAGAAATGAAGTGGCAGGCAGATAGGGAAAGGAAGAAGGGAGGAGAATGAAAGATAGGAGATAAGGTGATGTTAAGTATGAAAGATCTGGTATTCAAGGAATGGCTGGCAAAGAAATTAGTGGACAGATATGTTGGTCTATATGCCATTGATGAAGTAGTGTCTACTAATGCAGTCAAATTATGGCTGCCAATGTTAATGAGAATTCATCCAGTAGTAAATGTTAGTTAAGTAGTACAATATAGAAAACAAGTGGAGGGACAGAAAGTAGAAGAAGTAAAACCAGTGGAAGTAGAAGGAGTAAAGATATGGGAAGTGGAAAAAATATTGAATAAACTAAAAATAAGGGGAGTAGTGAAGTATTTGGTGTGATGGAAGAGGTTTACAGCAGAACATGATATATAGGAGGAGAAAGACTTAGAAAATGTAAGGGAGGTTATGGAGGAGTTCAAAGGGAGAATAAATGTGGAAGTAAGAAGACAAGAGAAGTTGGATATGGTGGAAGAAAAAGACTTCAGGAGGGGGGGATTAGTAGAGAAATACATGGCAAAGATATTGTATGGGTGGGATGATAGAAAATTTGAGAAAGAATACTTGAGGAAGCTGGAGAGGAACTGGCAAAAATGGAAGTCATTTTCTCTAGAGGAGAAACCTTGAAGGGGGGGGAGTAATGTCAGAGTTCAAGACAGTAGACTCTAACTATTTTATTTTATTTTCTCATTTTTCATTTTCATTTTATTTTATTTTTGGGGACTTAGGGTGAGGGTTAATGTGACATCACAGTCACACAGTTACAAACAGTCACATAAGTAGAAGATTCTGGAAGGATGATGTCATACAGCATATTAAACACATGTTAATCTTAAGGCAAACATCTGGCTGTTTAGGATAGGCCAGAAGTAGAGTAGCATGGACCAGGGGTTTTAGTATATAAGGTAAATGATCCTGTATAAAGTTCTCTATCAAGTTCTCTTGTATTAACCCTAATACAAGGTTCTATTTATTGATCAACCCTAAGATCTTTAAGTTGTAACAATAGAGTTGTGTAATCCAAAATATATCACTTTTAGCTTGAATAGTTCCTTGTTCATTTAAAATACCACTTCTCATTTGTTGCCTTCTTTGATTTGTATATTGTTATATCACCTGATAAGGTCTAGCTTGTTAAATTACTTTATATCCTTGAGTTCATCAATTATTTCTCTAATTAAGAATAATGAGATTTTGTCTTTTATTGTGTGCTGGTTCAACTTTTTATAGTCCTGTACTAGTTGTAAAGATCCATCCTTCTTTGGAATGTAAAGGTATAGTGCTGCATATCTTGAACTATAAGTTCTGTCTTGAGTTGTTCTTTCAACTATTGGTTTAGTACTTCATTCTCCTTGACTATCATTGTATAGGCTTTGGCATTTAACTCCTTTGGTATATCTTCTAGTAAATTGATTTTGTGATCCCATTTCCTTTGTTTTAGCAATTTCTCAAATTTCTTTTTGTTGAACAAATGTGTAAATGGTTGAATATACTTTAGTAAATTCTCTGGGTTTGTTAGATCTGGTTCCTTGCCAATTTTATAATGTTCCTTATTTATGTCTTTTATTGGTTATAGTTCTCTAGTCCTTAATTTGAATTAAATATTCTAGTGTTATGTTCTACACTCTCTTAGACATTTTATAAACTATATTGTTTCTTTGTCCCAATTGACTTCTAAATTATGCTTGACTAACCAGTTATATTCTAAGAATATGTCTGTGTCATTTAAGTCTATAACTGCTACATTGATCTTTTCCATATGTCTATTGATTTCTAGTTCTAGTAGCATATATTTTATCACTTCTCCATTCTTGGTTTCATCTGCATTGAAAATCTCAAATGATCTGTTCATAGATTCTATTTTAATCTGTTTTTCCTTTACTAGTTGTTTGTTGATTCCAATATGGATAGACTTTAAACTAACTAGTGTCTTAAATCATAGTTTATTTCCATTTGATATCTTCATGTTTGTGTACACATTCAGTTCTTTCTCTTTATTATCTCTCTATTGTGAAATAACATATTGATTTAGAAATTTACTACATATAGAGATTTATTATATTATGCCTACTCTAAACCTTTGATAAAACTCTCCTCTTTGTTGCTGTCTTCTTTATCTGATTCCTCTTGTATACTTCTGTTCTTTATCTTTTGTCTTGACCTACAGTTCTTTGCAAGGTGTTCCACTTTGTTATACTTGTAGCACTTTCTAGTCTTCTTTTCTTTCTTTGGTTTTTGGCAATCCTTTGCCATATGCTTATAGATATTGTAGTTGAAGTATCTAGGCTTCTTGTTCTTGTCATATTTGTCTTTAAACTTCTCAGTGTCCATGGGTGCTCCTCTTCTTCCATAGATAATTCCTAATCCTGTTCTGTAATTCTGTCTTCCTTCTATAGACTTGTATCCTTGTCTGACTGAGATGATTGCCACTTTTCACTCTTTGAGTGACTCTGGTATTGTTATGAATGAGTATCCCAATATTGTCATGATTATGTCATTCCTGACATTCTTTTTTAGCAGAAATATTATGTGTATGTTATTTGTTTCAGTCTTCATGGCTAATACTTCAAATTCTATCATAAAGTCTGCTGTATGCTTTTTTCCCTGTTTGAATGTTTTGATCTTTCATTTGGAATCTACTGCCTTACTCTTATTGTTGAATACTGTTTTGACTTCTTTAACAAAATCTTGAATGTTATTACAATCAATGCCTCCTGGTAAAAGCATGGACAAGGGTAAAGAGTATAACAATGTGATCAGCTACACCTCATGCAGTAGGTGTTGTTACCTTACCTTATCCCTATGGTCTTCTTGTTTCTTATACCTCATGTATGCCTCGTTGTTTTACTAAGAACTCATATATATAGCATAAATACTCTCCTGTATCCCTATGCTTTACTACTTGATAAATTTCCCTTATCTACTCTCAAACCTTTGCCTAAGATTGCAATCTGAGCTCTAGCTTAAGGTCATAACATTTGGTAAAGCATCGACGAGCTCACCTTGCAAAAGAGGTGTATACAAACAATACTAGACAGAGTTACCTGTTAAGAAACAAAACATGTATAGTGTAAACTACAAGGAACCAAGACGAGTTCAAGAAGGACCAACAATATAGAGGCATTGTCAGAACAACTAGGATCTTTACAGATCAATGAAGAAGCCTTAATGAATGACGAACAAATGGACACAGAGATGTCGACAGCACCAGTAGCAACACCAGCAGTAAACGGGTCGGCAGAAATGCCAAGAAGTATGGTCCTGGACCCAAGGTGGTTTGATAGCAACTGAAAAAAATTTGAAGACTAGTGGAGAAGGATTAGATTACTCCTCAAGAGCAACAGAGTCAATGGAACAGACAATAGGATCACAACGATCCTAGCTCACCTTAGAGGAGGTGTAGTGGGAATCTATGCACAAAAGAAGCTTAATGAGCTAGATAAAGACAACAATACCCAGAACTGGGACGATTTTGTCTGAGAGATTAAGAACACATTCAGTGATAAGATGAATGTAGCAGATGCCAAATGGAAGATCAAAACCTTCAAGCAAGGAAAGAGAAATACAGTAGATTTCATGATTGAATTCGATGTACTAGCCACAAAGGCAGATACAGACAAGCTACATGCAATCTTCTTACTAAAGAAGAATGTATAACAAGACATTATCAAGACAATAATGGAATACCCACCTATAGCTATGCCAGAATCACTCAAAGAGTGGAAGGTGGTAATAACATCAGTAGAACAAGGATACGAATCAACAGAAGGATACTACAACTACAAGACGAGTACGGGAATGACTTACGGAGGAAAGGGACAACCAATGGATATTGGGAAGTCCAATGACAACTTCAAAGATGGAAAACCAAAGTGTTTTAACTGCAACAAGTATAACTATATGGCAAAGGAATGCTGAGCAGAGAAGAAAGAATTGGACAATGAAGAAGATAAGAAGGAGGAGGGTTTTGGCAATGATCTCGAGTAGGCATGGTACAAGAGATCTTCCATGTAAATTCCCAGAATAAATATATTATTCTAAATTGCTGAACTAGTGAGGGAAAGAGGGAATTAAATGTGCAAGCAGAAGTCAAGATAAAGAATAACAAGAATCTGAAAGTAAAAGCACTGGTGGACTCTGGATGCACACACACTGGAATTGACAAACAACTAGTCAAGAACAAGAGAATTCAAATGAAACTGATAAACTTCTTCTTCGAAGTATTCAACACTGATGGAACAAAGAATAGAGAGGTAACCAAGATGGCATCTCTAGAAATCGAAATCAATGGACACAAGGAAACCCTAGAAGCAGCAGTAACAGACTTGGATAGAATGGACATGTTCTTAGGACACAACTGGCTGGTTAAACATAACCTGGAAGTCAACTGGAAAAACAGAACCATCAAATTCACAAGATGTCCAGGAAATTGCACAATGATGCACAAGGACATACAATTCAATTCTAGGTGAACCAAGGCAATGGGAATGTATATTTGACCCTACACACATCTGTTTAACAAAAAGAAGTTTAAAAAGCTACCAGAAAGACATGAATGGGACTATGAAATAAATCTAACAGACAAAGCACCAAAGGAATTAAACGCAAAGGCCTACGCAATGACATTAAAAGAAGAAGAAGCCTTAAACCAATAGTTAGACAAACAACTGAAGACAGGACTCATTGTGGAATCAAAGTCAAGATACGTGGCACCTTGTTTCTACATTCCAAAGAAAGATGATTCATTACGATTGGTTCAAGATTACAGGAAGTTAAACCAAATCACAATAAAGGACAAGACATTACTACCTCTGATTGAAGAAGTAATCAACAAACTCAAGGAAGCGAGATACTTCAACAAATTAGACTTGATTTGGGGATACAACAATGTACGAATCAAAGAAGGAGATGAATGGAAGGCCACATTCTTAACCAACAAGGGATTATTTGAACTGCAAGTAATGTATTTTGGACTATGCAACTCACCAGGAACCTTTCAAAGGATGATGAATAGTGTGTTCCGGAAACTACTTCATAAAGGCATACTGGCAAACTACATGGACGACTTTATAATACCAGCAAGGACAAAAGAAGAACTGGTAGAACAAATGGTCAGATTCCTGAAGATAGCGGAGAAACACAACTTGTGTTTTAAACAATCGAAATACGACTTCAATATGGAAGAGATACCCATCCTAGGGGTAATAGTTGGAAAGGAACAGGTCAAAATGGAACAAGAGAAGATCAAAGCAGTGAAGAAATGGAAGATACTGACAAGACTCAAAGATGTGGAGAGTTTCCTTAGATTTGCAAACTTCTATTGATGTTTTATTCAAAACTTCAGTCATATAGCAAGACCACTAAACAAGCTGAAAGGCAAAAAGGACTGGAAATGGGAAGGAAAACACTAGAAAGCATTTGATAAACTCAAAGGAAAGATTACAAGTCAACTGGTTCTTTTGTTACCCAGAAGAGAAGGAAAATTTAGAGTGGAGACAGATGCCTCAGGACATGTTATAGGAGGAGTACTATCCCAAGAACAAAACAGAAAGTGGAAACCCATAGTATTCTTATCAAGGATGATGCAACCAGTGGAACGGAATTACGAGATCTACAACAAAGAACTACTAGCAATAGTAGAAGCTTTCACAAATTGGAGACAATACCTATTGGATGCAGCAGAACCTTTCGAAGTTTGGATGGATCATAAAAACCTCAAGTACTTCAGAGAGCCATACAAATTAAATGGATGACAGACTCTATGGTATTTGAAATTACAAGATTATGACTTCATATTGAAGCACATATTGGGGAAGACAAACACGAAAGCAGACATCTTATCACGAAAGGAGCAGATAGACACCAAGGAAGACAACAAGGATGTCCAACTATTGAAGGAAGAATTGTGGCAACAAAGAACAACGGCAGAAATTACAATGATCAAGAGAAAAACAACAGCAGAGGAAAGTGACATACTGAAGGAAATCAGGAGAAACACGACAAGAGAAAGAGAAGTAATACAAGCACTAGGAAAGAATGACAGTTTAACCTGGGAAGAAGATGGAATCGTCTACATGGATGGAAGGATCTATGTGCTGAATAACAGAAAAACCAGAGAAACGATCTTGAAAGAAAATCACGACGAAGCCGATATAGAACATCCAGGACAACACAGAATGATGGAATTAATCAAGAGAACATACTGGTGGCCAGGACTAAGAGAAGATGTCAAGAACTATATACAAGGATGTTTCAAATGCTAACAGAACAAAGTCCAACATCAAAAGAAAGCAGGAGAATTGCATCTATTGGATATACCTCAAGGACCATGACAAGAAATCAGCATCGACATCATTGGACCTTTACCAAAATCAAATGGAATGGACACTATAGTGGTTATCGTAGACTGGTTTACAAAGATGATTCATTTGAAGGCAACTACAATGAATATCTCATCTGAAGGAATAGCAAAGATCTATCAAGACAATATCTGGAAGCTGCATGGAATACCTAGGAAAGTCTTAAGTGACAGAGGACCACAGTTTGCATCAAAATTCATGAAGGAATTCACAAAAGCATTGGGAACAAAAAGACAACTATTGATAGCATATCATCCTCAAACAGATGGTCAAACCAAAAGAATCAATCAAGAGATAGGAGTGTTTCTACGATACTATGTGAATTACCAACAGGATGATTGGACAAATTAGTCAACTACGGCAGAATTCCAATATAATAACAAGAAACATGTAGCAACAGAACAGACTCTATTCGAATTGAATTTTGGAAGACACCCCTGGAAAGCAACCTTGTGGTCCAGACAGACATTCCAAGAGTAGAAGATTTCCTTATTGGACTATAGAAGAGTTGGAAACAGGCGACTAAAGCAATGGAGGAAGTGCAGAAGAATATGAAGAAGCAGTTCAACAAGAAAAGAAGGAATTCTCAAGGATTGAAGGTTGGAGACAACATGTGACTAGAAAACAAAAATATCCATTCAAACTGACACTCAAAGAAGCTGGATAACAAAAGATATAGACCATTCAGAATCTCGAAGGACATTGGACCAGGAGCATTTGAACTGGAACTTCCAGAAAAATGGATGATTCACAATGTCTTCAATAAAGACTTGCTGATACAATGTACGGAACCAAAATTCAAAGGACAGCATATGGAACCAGCACCTCCACCAACAATTATTAATAGAGAAGAAGTGTATGAGATAGAAGAAGTCAGGAAGCATTGGAAATGAGGGAAAGAGGTGCAGTACTTGGTGCATTGGAAGGGCTATGGGGACAAACACGATCAATGGATAGCTAAAATAGGGTTGCCTCATGCAAGAGAGATAATAGAAGACTATTGGATAAGGTATTTGAGTCAAAACCTATAAAGAGGGGGGGGTAAAATTCTATTTCAACAGCCAAAGTATTCACTCGAACTACTACAGCAACACAGAAAACATGTCTTCCCAGAACAACAATAACTACACAATAGCTCCCACCTCCTCCAACCCCTATATCTCAAGGAAATTAAACAACATAGACCAGGCACAAGTAATGAAGAGAGAAAGAGAAGACTGGATGAGATTATACCACAAGATGTTGAAAGGAATAGAGGCGATAATCGATGTGCAGAGGATGGTAAAGGATTTGAAGAAAATAGTGAAAGAAACCAATATGACGATCACGGAGATGGAGGGAATAATTCTGATGGCCAGTATCAACAACCGAATGGTCAACACTATGAATATCACACAAATATCGGAAGACCTTTGATACATGGTACAAAGTGACATGGACAAATGAGCATTACAAATCTAGAGAATACTGGCCAACAAACTAAATCAATATAAAGGAAAGGGCAACAAATACGTGGAGGAAAATATTCAAGAAATACAAGAATTCTATGTGGATAAAGAAAGAGAGAAAGAGGAAGAAAAGGTGGAAGATAAAGAAGTCATACTAATAAAACCTTATGAGGTTTCTACAGCAACAATATCTTCAACATCACAAACAAGCTTCATAACCAAAGAAGTCAAAAATCTCAGCAAATACATGAAGTTCATATGAACACCAACACAAACAAGAATATTCAGACCACCACCCTATTATCAGTCACTCAAATCCAGAGGAGAACAAGATCCTATATTTTGGAAAGAAGTAGCAACCATGTTTGTGGAGATGAAACACAATACAGACACCTCAAGGAATGGATTCCAAATCAAAATGTTTCAAGGAGGCTTGCTACATAAACTATACTTCATTGCCATCGATAACATGGAACAGATCATTGTAGGCCCTAGCAAAAAGACAGTGGCCATACATGTCATCGGGGAGTTAGCAGTTATGGTCTGATTCATGGGGATATGAATGCTGAAAATGGGGTATTGTTATGATCAATGCCTCCTGGTGAAAGCATGGACAAGAATAAAGGGTATGATGATGTGATCGGCTATGCCTCATGTAGTCTCAGTCAGTGCCTCATGCAGTAGGTGTTGTTATCTTATCTTATCTCTATGGTCTCCTCGTTTCTTGTATCTTATGTATGCCTCGTTGTTTTACTAAGAACTCATATATATAGCGTAAATACTCTCCTGTATCCCTACACTTTACCACTTGATAAATCTCCCTTATCTACTCTCAAACCTTTGCCTAAGATTGCAACCTGAACTCTAGCTTAAGGTCGTAACAAATATCTTCTTCTTCTTCTATCTAGTTGATCTTCTTCTATGCATAAATTCCTGCTATGCTCCCTCTAAGCCAGACTAATACTACTATAATGTTGTTGTCTGTTGCTATGACTTTGTTGCTTTTGAGGAATAATTATATCCTTTTCCACCAGTCTTTGAATTTCATCTAGTTGCTATCAAACCATCCTAGGTTTAGAACCATGCTCTTTAGTATAATTGCCTGTGTTGTCTCATTATATACTGCTGGTGTAGGTACTATTGAAATCTCTTCTGATGATGCTAGTTTAGTTGTTCTATTTCCATCTAAGGTGTATTCTTCAGTGATTCTTAATGATCCTAATATTTCTTTTAGTATCTTAATACTTATTATTCCTTAACTTTGTTTGTCTATCTTGTCTGTCTGTGGTATTTACCACAATAATCTGTATCTAGTCTGGTCTTTCTTGTTTGTAGTCTGTTTTGCTACAAAATTGTCTGTATTGTTATTTTCCTAATGGATTAACTATTCATCCATAGTTCCACTACAGAGTAGGTTTGATAGTTCTTTAATGGTTTAACTGTTATAATAGTTCAGTGGCCTGACTACTATATACTCTCCTTTTGCAAGGTAAACCTAATGACATTTTATCAAATGTTACAATCCTATCCTTGGCTTAGGTTACAACTAAGGTAAAGACTTGAAAAAGAATGAAGATGATAATCAATTGGTAAAGTGTAAAGATATGGAACTGTATCTACTACTATATATACCTAATGACTATGAGAAATAATTAAAGTGTCCTTGAGAAAACAATGAAGAGAAAGTGAGGAAAAGATAAAGAAACCTCTACTACTACATGAGGCACTAACTGA
>JAJOHK020000386.1:0-27827 GCA_022457215.2 Leucocoprinus gongylophorus | reverse complement strand
TTTCGTACAGACGAATATCATCCGGAATGGCCATTCGGCACTGGTGTTGATGGAGATGTACAAAAATCAGTTACGCGAGTGCTGTTGGGCCGGTGCATGCAGCACTTCATCTCATGCCCATGAAATGTGGAGGCAGCAGTGCTTATCTAACTCCTGTTCATATCATGCAGATGACTTGCTGGGCTTTCCAATCTCACAGAAATTTCAAAATTCCATCTGTTGCCATCTTGCTTTTGGGCTGTCCTTCTTCCCATTGCCCATGGTTTAATTCAATTGGCATCAAGAAAGGCAACGGCAACTTGATACACATAAAATTACCCTTATTGTGGTTCAAGCTAAAGGAGTGTATGTATTCAAGGGATGACTAAAACACACTTCCAAGTAGAACACAGTATTGAAGGCACGTGATAGCGAAAAGCAGCCCAGTCTCTTTACCGACTGGCGACAAGAAAGTGATATTCTAGCTTCATAGCCTTTTACATTTTGATTCCCTTGTACAGAGAGGCCTTCAAGTTATGCGACGATGGCAGGTCCGCTTGCAGGTGATTGAGCCTGAAAATTCTGTCTACAAAATCATTATCATATAATACAGCCGTGTACGATTAGATTACAAGCAGGTGAACCAGTCTTCTGCAGCTCTAGAAAATTACTTCTAGGTTACCAAATACAATAAAGATCACCAACCAAAAATCCTAGACAAGACGAAAAAATTCAGCTATCGATCATTTTAGAAAGGAAAAGATGACATACTCTTCATGGACCTCGATTCCACCAACACGGCTCCTTCTATCTCCGTCCACACCTCCAGCAGCATCTATCACATCCTTCGCAAGTTCACGAGGTCCACAAACACCAACAACAACACCTGTGATATCCTGAATATCCTCCTTCTCCCTCCACTCCGATACAGCCTCAATATCAACCTGCAGCTTTCTCACAGCCTTCGTCTCATAGAACGCATCACGACCCCGACGAGCATAATGCGGTTGTCCTGAGCTGCCTTTCATAGGTTTTCCATTCAAGGTATTGATACGACGAATATCTGATGTGTCGAAACGGGTGCCGACAGATAACGCTTTGGAGACGGCATAATCGACGATTTTCGTGATACGTGGGCGACCTGGGGAAAGTGAGAATCCAGGGATGGTAGGAACACTGGGTATAGTGTGTGATGCGCGGGTATAATGGACTGAGATGCGGAGGGGGGTGAAGACGGATTGGTTGATGAATGATGCAAATGTTGGAACAAGCGGAACAACGGAAGCTAAGCATGGTATTTATTGACTAAGTGTTGTGAGACAGTTGGAAGGTAGACTTACAAGCATCAGGAACAGTCCAGATCAATTCGATCACTTTGACTCTACTTTTCCCCTTGAGGTCTTTGTTGATAAGGTCCTTGACCACGCTCAAACCGAACGTGATGCCACTACCACCGACAATGATCACTGCAGCAGAGAAACTAGCAAAATTTGTATGACCGGGGCCACCTGAACAGCTTTGATTAGCGTCCAGTGTAACACGGGAAACGAACAAAGTGTACCGTATGGACCCTCAATCCAGACCTTGACCTCACGACCCAGAAGCCCATCCACATAACCACTCATCTTCGCCATCTCATACTGTCTCTTCGTCCATGTTCCAGTTCTCTTACACATTAATACCATACCCTCTTCGCCATCTCTTCGACGGATATTACCAACACTACCACCAATTAAAGCATCAGAAGCACCGACTGAAGCAATAGTGAAGGGATGCACTTCGGACCAGCCAAACCAGCCTAAACCCTTTGAAAGAATCCGTACTCGAACGTGTTGACCTGCACGCCAGCCGGAGTTGATATTCGGAACCTCGATCCTTGTGAGATCCAGCTCAGGTAGAGGGCGAATCGTAGCTGTTACGATGCGAGTTTTGATGAAACGAAAGACATAATCAAGGCCGAAAAGACCGATGGTAGCCAGCACATATGGGATGAGTCCGGATCTGTGTAAGTAGAGCTGGCAGGGAACGATATCAAACATTAATTATGATTTGAGCGGTATTATAACTTACCCCTGGAAGGATGAGACTGAAACACAAGACATGTATCGTGAGAAATACATTGTACATCTGTCGTCTGAAGAAAGCAAGGGAGAAGACCCAGAGGACATCAAGGCAGACAAGGGCAACGAGACCCCATGCATTTCGAGGGTGACGGATAGAAGTGGAGAAAGTGCCAGCCAGCGACCATTTATAAACTGAAAGGCAAGTGGGTTAGAATGATATGATGCGACCGAGAGGAATGACTCTCACCATACCCGAAACCATGCAAATTTGCCGTTAAGACTACCACTCGACCGGCATAGCGGTGAAGATAATTCAGCTTGATTTATTGACTCTTGTCAGATCAAAAATACAGAAGGAAGTTGGACGTACATTTTCATATCCCACTCCGAAGAGCGTCCCCAAAACATTATTCTTTGTTCCATAGGCAACCACAAATGGTAATTGAGCTATCGAAACCCATCCCACGCGACTGTAGTCCACAAAAAAATTTGATTTATACAGAGTCGCATAAATCAAGATCCAAGAATAAACGAGGAGGACAATGGCTTGACCAAAGGAATAGCTCGGGGTGAGTCGATGTCGAAGGAGAGGTAGCGTCCAGCGCAGGAAGGGAGGGCACGATGGGATATGGGTTGGATATTGCATTTCTATTGCACGACCCATGGCGTCGACTCGTTTGAATGTTTGTTGATGATAGGCAAGCGTATGGGACTCATCAGAGGCAACGTAATGAGACGTCGGGGAAGGTGGTTGAGTAGTCGATCCATGTGTGGCTTGAATGATGCGTCGAGAACGAGAAGCTGATCGCGCGGGCTGATAGGGAATATAACGGAGTATGTGTCCAATGCGCCAGTCATCAGAGCCGAACAGAGCGATGCCCCTGGGTAGCCGAAAAAGAAAGACGACTCCTAAAATTGCAAGAACAAAAAGGGTGACATGGAAAATAAAAGACTCTGAGTCGACCTCTCGTCCACTGGATCCAACGGTTGTAGCAAACGAGGCAGCCATAGTGTACAAGGTCGCCTCCAAGCGTAAAACTATGTGCACCCGGCCTGGAGAGACGACTATTCCCGGCACGACTCCATTGGCTTAAATACACGAAGAAAATGAGTGCCTCGAGGCACATGTCCGATCACCTTCCTTTTCTATCTAGGGCGGATATGAAGGCATTTTCATCGTTATTCAAAATCAACGAATACTCGCGCACTGAGACTTCGGTGGATCCAGGGAGCGGGTTTCCAACACCTTTCTCCCTCCGCCTGGAGTAGGCAACAGCGTAGTTTTAAGGGCAGGAAGACCTGTCACATTAGTAATAAAAACCAACATAAGTCTCGGTGGTCTCCCATAGTTATCCTTGACCGGTGCGATCAAAAAGCTCGGGCCGAATTCAAGGGCGATTCAAGGATATTCTCAAGAATATCCAAGGAACTCGAGCTGATCGAGGGGTGCGCGGTTTCTTCAGTCGGAATACAGCTGATTGCATTTCCGCAGTCACGACGACGTCGACCTGCGGACTTACAACGATCGGTTGCGCTGCTTGAGAGTGGGAACCTACCTTAGTGTTTGCCACACATCACATCCTATCGGGTGAGATTCCGTACACATGGAAATCCTTGCTGTCATGAAATGGATGTCTGGACATGAAACCTAGAGTGAATTGAAGCATCATGGTCAACTCCCTTAATGTCTCAAAGCGACGTCATGAAAATCGGAGGATGAGTCGGGAAAATCCTGTGCTGCCGGTGAACCGAGCAATCCTTCATGGACCATGACCTGTAGTATATAAGGTAGACTATCTTGTACTTGGAACTCTATTGAGTTCTTTTGTGTTACTCAATACAAAAGTTGTCTTTTGCCCTTACTTAAGATCTTAAGTTATAATATCAGTTGTATATTATCTAAGAACACAAAAGACAGGTCTAGAATGACCATTTACTCAAATACTGATAAATCTTGTGGAAACTATAGTTTGATTGGGAATCATTAAAAAAAGGTGAATTGAACTGAACAATTGATTTCTCATCAAATGTTATTTGCAAATCAGTCTTCCCATTCTTGACAAGTAATATAACTTGTTTGAAGATGTGTTTCTAAGACCCTTTCTGTCTGAGAACAGAGTGCAGATATTACTTAGCTCCCTCCAGACATATCTAACTTTTGATATTACAGATTATAACAGATTAAGACCCTTAACATAGTATCATAGAGCAACTATATTAGAGTATATGTGTTAGAATGCAGTTTGTGTTGGTTATGGAGGACTGAGGTCTAAAGGTTTGGAAGACTAGGTATAATGAATAGAGCAGAAATGTTATGAGCTATCTTGGCCATAACTAATATTTACTTTTTCTTTTCTTTCTGTCTCTACAGTTGTCATGTGGTTATACAACAGTAGAATTTGACAGACCCTGAATAGTTCCTCATTCTAAGGTTGCTAGAACCTCTTATTTATCATCTACATTCCAATTTTATCAAGAATAAGAAAGAGCAAGATCTTATAAATTACTCTGATAACTCAAAAGTCAACTAGTAAACTGTAGACAACTATTTACTGTAAATAACTAGAAGTTGAAAGTACATTTATAGAAAGTTGTATATATGATCTGATATATAACTGATATATTAACTTGTTGAAGTTGGGCTAGCATACTTCAATATTAGTAGATCAATTGTGATATGCCCTTCCCATTTTGGCTAGGTATACCCTTTTATGGCCATTGGAGAATGCTGGCCTTACTCTTGTATTTTACCATTTTACCATGCTTTATTTGTTGTCTAATATTATCTGAGTCATATTAGAAGAGAATATTGGTTATAACTGTAAATTTTCTTTTACCTCATCTCAGTTATCTGTCAGACATGGTTCATACTAGGAGATAAAAGTCTGTAGAGTTGAGGTTGGCTTAGAAATGCATAAAGTATAGAAACTCCATGTAATGAGCTCAGTGATATAGATTTGTCAGAATAACTTTGGCTTCAGCTTATATACTGCACCATCTATTTATCATATGGTTGCTGTTGTAGCAACTACTCATCACTCAAGGACAAATGATCTCACAACTAGCAAAGCTCTCTAATGAGCTATTAAGTAACAAATAGGGGAATTACAAGAGAACTCGACAAGGAGCCCTCACTGCATTGCTCCTCTATATATACTATTACATTGTGGTCCATGCTACAACAATATGTTTATCTCATGTCCATCTACCATGCTTCTACCTCATGTCTTATTACTCATCCACATGTGTTTTCCATAAAGCCACCATGCTTCCTACATGTGCCCTGACGTCATACCTTTAATCTCCGCTGTATATGTGCACACCATGTGTACACCATGAGGAACCCATGCCCCTTGACGTCACTCCTAACCCTAACTCCTACTCTAGACTCTTCCCGATCCTTCTAGATCCTAAGTTCTTCCAGACCGCTCTAGACTCTGTCACATGACTTCCAGGTCACGTGCCTATCTCCTATCCCTTTGTTTGTTGTAGACTAATAATTACTACTGTTCTAACCCTAACCCTACCTAAAGTCTGTCCACACTCTTGTCTTATAACAGTTGCAACTTCAGATAAATGAATAAAGTCTGGAATGGAAGTGAGTGCTAATGTTGGTATGTCATTGTTAAACACTGGAAATCAAGTTCAATAGAAGTTATCTTTGTTGATTATCAGACCAGCAAATTATAGTATAACTACTAGTTTTATATACAAGTCAGATAGTTAGGAAATGCTTAGAAGTTTCAGTATACAGCCCCAAGCAAATATTTTAGTGGTGAAACACTGACAAGAGTCAGATAGAAGAACTGCCATAGAAGACTGAGTTTCATAAGAGTATTCCTATCATAGAAGACTAAATACCTAAGTTGTTGCATTAATACTACAGAGATATGTTGTAAGAATAATAGCTATCATAGAAGATAAGCTTGTGTCAGAGATGTTATAATGACAACACTGTCATGAGAATGTATCTTTAGAATGGGTGGACTTGATATATGACATTACTTAGTAACTCTTAAGATAAGCTTTCTATTATATTATACTCACTAGCATTAATGGTTGTGTCATAGATACTTACTGCCTGTTATAACTAAGTAAACACAGTCTTGAGATCAAGTTTATGCCAATTATAATAGGACTATAAGAATCACTAACAATTTTCTACTCTCTATTATTCTTAACAGACAGTTATTACATGTTTATTTTTTGTCAGAGTCCAAACTTCAATTATATTAGAGTTACAAATATTAGACTTGGTTTTTTTTTCCTTTTCTTATTTGGACTTGGCTAAGAGAGTGTAACATAATATTATATAGTCACAAAGCATGATAAAAACATTATAAGATATGTTATATATTATATATCATGATCATAGTTATACTTGTAAAAGAACTTATCTTTGTATAAAGTTCAAGTGCTCAAACTTTGTCTTTGATCTCTCTAAACTCTATAGTGTTTTTGCTCTCTTTTAGTTAGTACTCTACTACTTCTGCTAAACTCTATAATCTTTCTTAGGCTAATCCACTAAATCTTGCAAATTTTAGCAAGCATGTCATTAATATTTTTTATTAAATCCTATTGGTGTCAAAACTGAAAGTGGTAGACTCTAATTATTTTTATTTTATTTTTCATTTCTATTTTCTTTTTGATTTATTCTCCTTTATCCTATTTTTAGAACTAGAGTTAGGGTTAAAGTAATGAGAGTATACTATCATACATCAGATGACATAGTTACAGTAACAGTCACAAGTCACATGATGCATGGAAGGAGGTAGAAGGTTCTGGAAAGATGACATCATACAACATATACAACACATATTGACCTTATGGCATACACATGGTCATTTAGGGTAAGCTAGAAGTAGCTTACACAGACCATTAGGTATTAGTATATAAGGTAGACAATTCTGTACAGAGTTCTCCATCAAGTTCTCTTGTGTAATCCTTATAAAAGGTTCTTTTGACCCACTCTAAGGTCTTAAGTTCATAATAATTGATGTTTCTGCTGTAAATTCTCTTTCTTCCTCTTTCAGTAGAATTCTAGATGTTTTTATTCAAGTTTCTGATTGACTAGCTATTATCATTCTTCACTTATGTCAGCACTATCTTACTAGATTGAAATAGGCTTTATTAAGTATTTAGAATAGTTATCATCTTCAGGAGTTCTTATTCTATTCTCTTGGAACATCTTGAAAATAAGTGCTACTTATATTTATTGGTTATATTAATATACTTAGGACTTTCTAGAAGTTGTGAAAGTCTGCAAAACTCTACAGACTTTACTAGTTATCCTAACAATATTATCATATAACAAAGAGAACATTGTAGAAACTGCTAGAATATCTTAGATAATACTTTAGAATAGATTAGTATAAGTATGCATAGACTAATATTAAGTAGTATATAAGATAGACAACTTTGTAGTAAAAACTTCATTAAGTTCTCTTATATTAACCCTAATATAAGATTTGTAAGAAAGCCTATCTCTTTGCAAAGTTCCCACTCCTAAAAAACTCTGCTAATATCTATTATAAAGTTTTCCATTTCTTTTAGACTACAAATTCTAAACATTGCCACCAATTCCACAGAGTTCACTTAGTCAACACTGTTGTTCTTCACCATTAAACTCTACTAAGTGTAATCTTGCATATTATTGTTGTTCCATTCTATTTGTTATTGCTCTAAGCTTCTTTCCTTTTCTAGCTAATATTCTAAATCCTTTTATCAGAGTTCTTGATTACCTAGACATAATTATTTCTTGGTTATGTCAGTATTTTTTTGTTAGATTGGAATGTATCCTGTAGTATTTAAAATAACTACTACCATCTATATAATATTATCATTCTAATGTTAACTCAGTATTATTCTACTAGATTGCAATGAACTGTAAAGTATTTAGAGTCATAACCATCTTTGGAAAACTTCATCCTATTCTCTTAGTTCTTCTAAAGATAAGTTGTATTTGATTAGTATCTCAATAATATATATTCAGATTTTCCTAAAGATATAAGACTCTATATAACTTTGTAAACTTCATCTAGTCACCCTAACAGTAGAATAAGATATTCTTTCTAGAATTTCAAAAACATCTATCAGTATAGTAGTTTTGGATTATCTACCTTTATATTTTGACCTCTCTCACTATTTCCTACTTTCTAACTAATGCCTATCTTTAGTGATCACTATATAATATCACAAAATGAACTACTTGCTTATTTGTGATATCTGAACCTTGGGTACACTTTCAAAGGTTTAGGAGTTCAATAATGATAACAATGATGATTAAGATCAATAGAGATGATAAATAATAAAGATTAATGTTATTAAGTCTAAAGTCTAATCCTTAGATACAGAAATATTTATACAAAATAGTAATGGTCTGTGTATAAGCTGTTTTTATCACATAATCAAAACTTGTATCTGGTGAGGCTATCATCTATCATAGCAAATATTAGGCTAATTTTAAAAGATAACTAATTATGTCACTACATTGATATGCTTGTATCTTTATAAATACTAATCTCCATATAATATATGATAAGTTTTTAAAAACTGTTTGATGAGCACTTTCCAACACAAGTTCAATCATGTAAATCTATCCAGCCATTCATGAAATATTAGCCAATGAAGCTTTTGCAGTTACTAATAGCCTAATATCTCAGTTATTTGTTATCTCTTTGTACATTCCATATATGTGCAGATGGCTATTATTTGGGGCTTTCCAGCACAACTTAGTTTGTAAATACCAGTCTACTGGTTATGGAGATACAAGCTGAATGAAGTTTGTAACATCAAGTTAATTCTGATATTCTTTTATGAGTTTAAAAATGAATTTTTTCTCTTCTTTGTTGTTCTTTACAATAGTGTGTCTTTTATCTTGAATGAATTCTTCAGCAATAGAAATATCAATGACAAGAGAAGTATGATCTGATGGATATCACAAATAAGGGAGGATGGAATAATTATTGATTTCAGTAGAGTTTGGTTGAAGAAAGAAAAGATCAATGACCAAATTTGCATTATTGATGTTGTCAGAATAATGAGTAGGAACCTGTTGGATAGGATAAGATAGATTAAGATTAAATGAGTCCACAATCTCAAGTAAAGAGTTAGTGTGAATCAAATGAAAAGGATAAGATGGATTCTAATTACTATTCCTAATATTGAAATTACTAGCCATGATTAGTATGTTTTAAATGTTAGCTTCAGTATTCTTGAAATACTTTAAAGCTAATTGACAATTGTCAGAGTATATGTTAATCATACAAAAGATATCACTATTGTGAAAGAAAATATTCTTTCTTAAAACAAAACACATATGAGAAAGATATGTGTTAATATATGAAATGATGCAAGAATGTTCATTGTCATTATTCAAAGATCTGGAGAAAGTGATTGAGTTAGGATGGTTGGGTATTCCAACTAAGCTATTACTATTTCATTATAGAAACTTAGTATAGTACAAATAAACATCCAAGTGGGTTCTTGAATGAAAATTATGTTTAAATACTGTTTTTAGCTGAGTGAATCAACTTGTTCCAGAGTTCTTGATATTTCTTCATGTGCCACTCCTTGTTGAAGCAATGCCTCTAGAATGGACAAGAGTTAGAGTCAGCTTGATAATTATCTTTACAATTTAGACAATTGAACATATGTAAGCAGAGTTTACCCTGCTTGGTTTTAAGATACAAAGAGTTGATCTTAAAATTTGCTTTACAACACTAGGCAAAGTAGCAATAGTGCTCAACCTTATATGATCTATTGTACTTAACACATTGAGAGCCTTGAGCTTGACAAGCAAAAGTGATGTATCTTCACTTCCAATAGTTCTTGTACTGAGAAATACTAGTATTCATATTTACACCTCAAATAGTGGTAATATAGCTTCCTACATAAAAGGATCAATTAATAAGAGTTTTGGCAGATGATGTTGTGGCAACTACTAGACACAAAGTCCAATAACAGTACAAGTAGTAAATCTCTCAGTAGAGATATCTAGTGAGAATATGAGTTGTATATTTACAAGAGAACTTGACAGGGAACTACAACAATATTCTACCAATTATTTATATAAAGTATTCATGGTCCATGCTATGACTGTGCATTGCCCTACCCTAATGTCCATGCCCTGTCCTCATGTTCATTACTCATCTCCCATGTATCTATCTCAAGGCTAACATACCATGTCCATGTGCCCTGACATCATACTCTTTAATCTCCATTACCATGTATGCATCATGTGTACACCATGAGGAACCTATGTCCCTTGACATCATCCTATCTCTAGACTCTTCCCAATTCTTCTAGACCCTAAGTATTATGATCTAAAGTCCTTAAGATTGGACAGAAGAACAACTCTTGTATTAAGTAATATAAGAGAACTCAATAGAGATCCCTTTACAAACTAATCTACCTTATATACTACTACCAATGGTCCATGCTCACTACTGCATACCCTACCCTAAATGACCATGTGTAGAATATAAGGTCAACATATGGTATCTATATTACATGATGTTATTTGTTCTAGACCTTTCTACTTTGTTCTCCATGTCTTGTGACTTAACCCTAACCCTATGTCCTAAAAATAGAACAATAAGAAAATAAAACAAAATTAAAATGAAAATAAAAAATAAAATAAAGAAAAACTAAGTCTACCATTTGTAAACTTAATACTAAGTCCTCTAGGCCTATGACCTCATGTCATGTGACTGGAAAGTCACATGCCCTCTCTCTTGTTGTAGACTAATAATTACTATTGTTCTATATCTTATCTTATCTAACCCTGACCCTAAAGTCTGTCCACACTTTTGTCTTATAACAGATAAACTACTTTGAGAATCTTAAATATTGATTTAGCAAATAGCCATATCAGATTTGGGAGAAAATTTGACTATATAAGGTTTAGAGATAATATAAATATTGTTAAAAATGTGAATGAACTTGATAATTATTTCTACCACACTTAAATTGATAGGTATATTAGTATCTTCAATAAAATAAGAGATACTTAATAATTTTAGATATAATTTAGACTGAGGAAGTCAAGCAGTTTTGATGTCATTTAAGTCTATGGAGTAAGCATTCTTAATCTAATTCTCTACCATACTAAGATCAGAAGGAGACACAACTTTGTTTGATATAATGATGAAACCTTAGTAATTACTACAGATAAAATCAATAATGGTATTAGATTTAATACTACTGAGAGCATGATTCAAGTTAGCAATGTGATTACCTAAAGAAGCTATAAACTTGTTAATGTTCTCACTGTTCATAAGAGCAATTATTTATTTATGTGAAGAATCTTTGGTGGTCATGTTGATATAAGGCTTTAGTTTGTCTATACATTATGAATATCTTTAATTCTCTTAGATAGAAGATTAGCTTTGATTTTTAGGATTTCCTTGATACTTCTAGATAATACTTAAGCATAAGTATGCCCTTCTTTTCTGTTAGGTTGTTTATAGAAAATTTAGTAGTTTTTTCTATGAAATTTTGACTTGTCAAGTTCCTCTTTAGAAGATCTAGAAGAAACTGGGAAAGTAGTGATAAATTTGAGAATTTGACAGGCTTTGGCATTAGAATTTTTTTCAGGTTTAGAGGTCATAGTTTTCTTGACAAATTGAGTAGAAACTTTGTTATAGAATGAAACACTATTGTTATCCATCTTTAAAGCATCCCATCTACTATCTACTATCATAGATAGATGAAATGAGTGTCCAGGCCACTTGTCCAAAGCCTACAAGACTAGAAACATCTTTCTTCCTATTGTTTTTCAGTTTTCAGTTTTTGATGAAATCAGCAATATGATAAAGTGAGATTTTGATATTCTTCAAATCCTCCAAAATAGTCTCCACAGTTCCAAAAATAGAAATGGGATTAGAGTGATCATTCCAGAGTTTGGACTTGACTGGTTGAGCTTCTGAATAAGGAATAGAAGACAAATTAAGACCACAAGGCTAATTCACATTTATATTATAATTATTTGTACTCTCTATACATATAAAAGATATGCTGCCTGCTAGTACTGTTGGCCTCATCTTGGTTGTTGGACATCTTCTTCTTGAAAGTAGTATATGACAGTTGAAAGTTCTGTTTTTCAGTCTGATTAGCCCACAATGGATTGTTATTTTGAGTCTCTATTCTATCCACATATAGAACAGAAGAAAGGTCTGAATAAGTTGACAATTCTCATAAGAGGTTTGAACTTAATGAATTAGATCTTCCTCTCAAAGTATCCATATTTACATCTTCAGAAATAGTATTGATCTCTATTGAGTAATTCATAGCTGAATTGATAGGAAAAGAATTTATGTTCATAATTTCTCTGTTAGGCACTGCTATACAAGATAATAGTATAAAAGAGAGAAGCAATGCTAGCTTACTCATTACTTAATTGTTATATAATTATTCTAGAATATTCTACAATAATATGTAATACTTTTTATATAATATAACTCTTGTAATAAGATCATGTCATTCTTTCTTGCTCTTGTACCACCATCTTGAATGGTAGCATCTATAAGAGATATAGGGAATAAAATCTTTTCTAACTCAGCAAATATAATTTCAGACTCAAGAATGACTTTACCAAACTCAAAGAAGATGAACATTGATGACTTCCATGATAGAAGCATTGACAATTACAATGATGTGAGAGAATGTATGATATATTCTAACAAAACTTCTTCTAGAACAGTTTTAATGTCTTCAAGTGAGGCATTAGTGAACTATGCCACCAAGATGGAACAACTCAACAATCTCCCTAACAATAAAGAAACCAGGGAACCTATTGATAGTTCACAACTGTCCTATATAGCATCAGGAGAACAAGGTAATCAAGTTAGTAAGGTGGCTAACTCTAGCTCTTCCAGGAAGCAACAATATGTTATCAATGAGGACCTGGCTCTAAACAGAGCTACTAATTTAAATAAATATATGTTCAACATGCAACTTTCATATGATGTCAATTAGGCATTAGACCCTGAGTCATAGGATGGTAACTTCCATGCCATCTCATTACATAGATCAATAGAACATTTAGTGTCAGATATCAAACATATCAAAGAATCACTTTAAAGAATGTAGAAATACATTCTTAATAAATCAATTGAGGATAACAAGACTAACAATATCAAGGACCTAGAAGGTATTGGTGAAGTAGCTTAGAGGTTCATTTCTGCCCTTTACAAGTCCTATTGGAACTATCTCATTACTAACAAAAATAACTTTTCTTTCAGACACAAAGTAAAGGCCTAGTTTAATCCATAAATAAACAGGGATATCACTTCCAAGAAAGGTAAGGAAACCAATAAACCAGCATCTGTTTCTGTTCTTCCTTCTCTGATCCCAGCAAAATTTTTCAAGGAAATTGTTGAGATTTCAAAATATTTCAAGAAAAACTTGGATAACAAAAGGAAAAAATCATATACTCAAGTGTCATTCACTAATACAAATACTGCCAGAGAAACACTCAAAATCAAGGAAGCATTCTCCAATCTTCAGAACAAAAAAATCAAGAACATTCAGAAAATTATCAGCAATGAAAGTAAGCTCAAACTAGAACTGAATATAACTACTAAGGGACTGTCAAGAAAACAAGTAATCATCCCTATGAACTTGGACAATACTAACAAGTTCATGAAAGACTCAAGTGCACATATTACTAATATTAACAGAGTATTGAAAAACATCAAATCAGATATTATGGCTGATTTTATCTACATTGAGAATAGGAAAGTGGTCATTACCACTAATAAGATTATAGGAGTTCTCAATCTTCAAACTATTGAGAGGTATGTGAAGAAAATGAATAATATTGAAGTGAACTAAGTGGAAGCACCTTGTCACAAACTTCATTCAGTTTGTATCTCCACAACCAGTGGACCAATTTTCACAAACTAAGTTGCACTGGAAAGCCCCAAATAAGGGCTATCCACACATATGCAGGAGGTACAAAAGCAACAACAAATGACTGAGATATCAGGCTATCAGTAGCTATGAAAGCTTCATCTGCTAATATCTTATGAATGGCTGAACAGATTCACATAATTGAACTTGTGTTGGAAAGTGCTCATCAATCTGTTTCCAATGATATATGATATATCTCAAAGTAATGAATAAGTATTGGTAGAGATACAAACATATCAATATAGTAACATAATTAGTTATCTTCTAAAATTAGCCTGACAGCTCCTATCAGGTACAAGTTTTTATCATGTGATGGCAACAGCTTGCGCACAGACCATTACTCTTTTGTATATATACTTCTATGGTCTGAGGACTAGATCTCAGACTTAACAATGTCAATTATTCTTGTTGATACTTTCCATCATCTATCATCATCACATTCTTATACTGAACCACTGGAATACTATTCAGTTCAAATATCACAACCAGTGAGTATCTTATTTGTGATATACCTAGACTATCTCAGTCTAAATTATTTCTAAAAATCATTAGTATCCCATATATTTTGGAAGCTACTCATATACCAATTACAGCCAATGTGATAGAGAAGATTATCAAGAATAACTACATCTTCAATAACATGATATTAATGTTGAGGCCTAGAGTCATCAAAGTTTTACCAAAATCTGATATATCAATCATATGGATTGACATTTAGGATGTGCAAAGTAGTACAAAGGCCAAAGGTCTTATAAATAGATGCTTTAACATTGGTAGCTACATTGCTACTATTTGTGGTGCAAATATGAACTTAGGTATTCTGCAATACAAGAATTGTTGGAAATGGAGGCATATTACTGGTGCATGTAAACTTCAAGGGGTCAGATCTATAAAATGTAATAGCCTACATAAATTCAAACATTATTATCATTTTGTCTGGTATTGTAAGGCTAACAAAAAAACTAACCCCTCTAGATTAGAGACAAAGAAAGAGGAACCATGCCCACACTTCTTTAAATGCTCAAACTGCAAAGAAGATCACCAAGTGGATTCAAATGTACATTCTTTCTGGTAACATAAGTTCAATAGGGAATGGCATTTGAAGGAATATTTGAAGATTTGCAAAAGGAGGAAACAATTAATTCATTAGTAACAATTCATGATTATTAAAGACATTAAAATCTTTCCACAGAATGTTTGTAAAAACAGCTTGATTGTTAGCACAATCCTTGAGACAAAATCTTCTTTCAATATTATCTTTGTTCAAGAACCTTCTTGGACTACCATTTGTTTTATACCAAGCTCGAGATGTAGTAAAGAAGAAGAACTAGTTGGAGTTCCTAATCATCCAAATTGGCCTACTTTTTCTAAGAATTCAACAAGTAATGACAACTTTTCAAGAGTTGTCACTTATGTCAATATCAGGTTGTCTACTTTTTGATTGTCACTTCACAAGGACCTTCTTAGTCACAGAGATATTTTGCTTGTTTTGTTCTTCAACAATAATGATATTTTCTATATGATGAACATTTATTCTAATTCTTCTCAATCAGCTTTGAAATATCTCAAGGATACTGAAGCCAATATTTAAAATCTTTTGATCATGTCTGGTAATTTTAATATTAGAGATAATTTGTGAGACTCTCTTTACCCTCACCATTCATCTCATAATGATGATCTCTTCATTATCACAGACTCTTTTAATTTAGAACTTTTTATTCTCGCTAACCAAATTCCTACTAGGTACTCTAATAATTGTTAAGATGTGAATTCAGTTCTGGATCTAATGTTTCTTCACTTCAGATCAAGTAAACTCAACAACCATGTGATTTATCCAGTATAGAGGCTTATCTCTGATCACACCCCTTCAACAATCACTATTCCTATTGTTGAAGAACATATTTAGACCAAGAAGCATATGATCATCAGAGATAACAAGAAAGAGAATATCTTTATCAAGAAATTAATTGAAGCAATCAGAAATATTGATACTAACAATATATCTAATGTTGATTGCCTAAATAGCATTATTTTTGAATTTGCTAGCTCAATGGAAAATATTTGGGTAAAGAATTCAAAAGTTGTCAATATTACAAAGCATTCCAAGATTTGATAGGATGTGAACTGTAGTAGAGACCTTGATAAGTACAGGGCATTCAAGTGTAAAGAGGACTGGAAACAGTTCAAGAAAACAGTCAAGAATATGAAATACATATTCTTCAACCTTAAGATTCAAGAGATCTCCAACAAATGGAGAGGACCTTGGAAACTTATAAACTAGGTTAACAAGTACAAACTTCCAGCTATTGAAGCAGTCAAATATAATAGTTGGCTGTATCTTGAAATCAATGACCTTTGATATACTCTTGTTACAATCAGTACTTCGAGGATATAGCATGGAGTTGGGTCAAGGATATGATGACATAATCGGCTGCGCCAGAGTAGTCTCAGTTAGCGTCTCATGTAGTAGGTGCCACAACCTTATTTCTTCCTCCTTGTTTCCTCATGCTTTATGACTTCTTTGCTTCATGGACTATATACTGTTTCATCATATACTCCTAGTATATATAGCATAGATACTATCCTGTATCCTTATGCTTTACTACTTATACACATCACTTACTCTTCCTCAAGTCTTTGCCTTAGTTGCAACCTAAGCTCAAGCTTAAGGTTGTTATATTTGGTAAAGTGTCAACAAGCTCACCTTGCAAGAAAGGTGTATACAAATGATAATAAACAGAGTTACCTGTCAGGAAACAAAATATGTGTAGTGTAAACTACGAGAAACCAAAACAAGTTCAAGAAGGACAAACAATATAGAGGTATTGTTAGAACGACTAGGATCTTTACAGATCAATGAAGAAGCCTCAACAGACAATGAACAAACAGACACAGAGATGTCAATAGCATCAGCAACAACACCAGCAGTAAATGAGTCAGCAGGAATACCAAGAAGTATAGTTCTGGACCCAGGGTGGTTTGATAGTAACCAAATGAAATTTGAAGACTGGTGGAAAGAGATTAGGTTATTTCTCAAGAGCAACAGAGTCAACAGAACAGATGATAGGATCACAGCAATCCTAGCTTGTCTCAGAGAAGGTATAGCGGGAATCTATGCACAGAAGAAGCTCGATGAGCTAGATAAAGATAACGATACCCAAGACTGGGATGATTTCGTAAAAGAGATCAAGACAACATTCAGCGATAAGTCCAAAGCTCTAATTCTTCATATTCTTGAAAATTGTTTAAAAATTTTAAAAATTCTTATTTCCATTTTATCTTTTGTTGATGATAAACTCTTTATAGCTCAAAACAAATCTCTTTCTATCTCAAACTCACTTCTTTTTTGTAGTTATAACATTGTCTCTATTCTTTTGAAGAAATTCAGTCTCATCATAAAATATACTAAAATGGAGGTGTTTTACTTTTCTAGATCAAATAGAATTTTCAATTCCTCTTCCCTCAATCTCTCCATTCTAGGTAGCCTTATTCTACATCCTAGCAAAACCTGAAAGTACTTGGGTTTCATTTTTGACAGAAAACTCTTATTCCATCAACATATCAACTTTTATGTAAACAAAGCTATCTCAATAGTCAAATGCATGAAAATTCTTGGAAACTCTGTTCACAACCTCTTCCCTCATCAGAAACAACTTCTTTACAGAAGTTGTGTTCTTCCCATTGCACTTGACAGCTTTCAGCTGTGGTTCTACAACAAGGCTCCTCTTTTATATCCACTAAAGATATTGGGAAAAATGCAAAGAAGAGTGGCCTTATAGATCTTAGAAGCTTTTTAAATGTCACCCTCCTTTGGTATTGAGGCTATTGCAGGTCTTATACCCATTTATCTCCATCTTCAAAAACTCAGAGGTAGATCACAACTTTAAGCCCATACTCTCTCTCCCAATCATATTTTTCAGTTGCTACTTAAATCAAGACCAAATATCCACAAAAACTACTATTGTCTCTCACTGGATTTGCTTACCAAGTGTCAATGTGAAATGATAAAAGGCCCTATCATCAATATAAACAACAGATTTAATGAAGTATTTCTTTTTTTTGATCTTCAAAATTCTGAGTTTTCTCCTGATATTAGAATTATTGATACTTTCTCTAGTCATTTTTCTTTTCATTCTTTCAACAAGCAAAGCAATGACAGTCTCCTATCTCACTCACATCAATTGAATAACTTAGTGATTGTATCCTCTGAAAACCCTTTGTATGCTCTTGCTGTTACTGACACTAGTATCAAAAACAATATGGCCACTTCTATTGCTCACATTTATATCTGTAACAGACCTATTGTCAAAACATTATATCACACAGTAAATGTTACAAGCATGGAAGCTGAACTCTTTGCCATTAGATGTGGCATAAACCAAGCCACTAATTCTCAAGGAATTTCAAAAATCATCATTGTCACTGATTTAATTCATTTAGCAAAAAGAATTTTTGACTCCTCATTTTATCCATTTCAAGTACATACTGCATTTATCCTGAGTGATTTTAGGAAACTCTTCACACTCAACCTCAACAATGAGATCAAATTCTGGGAGTGCCCAAGTCAATGTGATTGGTCACTTCATAAAGTGGTCAATAAAGAAACTAAATTGTTTAATCTTATTCCCCACTATTCATGCAAAATGTTGTAGGACTTCAGCAAGAAAAGAGAATGTGATGACATATTAGCTACTTGGAAAATGATTTTCCAAGCTTCAGATCTTAAAGAACAACAATTTCTCAAGTTATGTGATGATGACAATAATCCTATTGAGCCTTCATATGTTAAAGGAGGCTCATAACTCAAATATTTTGGTTATTTGAACTCACTTTGTGCAAGAATAACAAGAGTAATCACAAACCATGCTTCTATAGGTGAATACAGGTTGAGGTTTTTCCCTCAGAAAAATTTCAGCTGTCTGTGCAGTATGTTATAAGACAAAAATATGGACAGACTTTGGCTAGAGTTAGGGTTAGGACAGAAATAGGATAGTAGTATTATTATTAGTCTACAACAGAGAAAGGGCATGTGACCTGGAAGTCATGTGAGATGATGTCATGAGCCTAGAGCAGTCTAGAAGGGTCTATAAGGCTAGAAGAGCCTAGATGATGACATTAGGAAGTATGTACACTACATTGCTACCACATATAGTACATATGGATATTAGAGCAGGATACACAGTCTTGCACAGTCACTGTGGAGTAGACATGAGATAAACATGAGGCCTTTAGGACAGGAATAGAAGCAGGACATTGTTGTAGCATGGACCACATGTAATTTATATAAATAGGGTAACAATGCAGCAAGGGCTCCTTGTCGAGTTCTCTTGTAATCCCCACTACTAGATAGCCTATTAAGAGCTTTGCTGAAGTAAGCAGACTATGAGTGCTATTCCAGCAAGTGGTTGCTACAACACAGTAATTATCCTATCAAATCTAGATGTTATATTCTTCATGAGTGCAAAAGGTATAATGAATATTGGAATCTAAGAAGAGATACAATAAGCCACTTGAACCTCTTTTTGGAGTTTAACTGTAGTGCTTTCACTTTTGCAAGTGCTATTAAGTAGTCCTCATAGTGCTGTGTATTATATATACTCTAGGTTAACTTCTCTTTCTCTTTCTCTTTCCTTTTCTTTTCCTTTTCTTTTATTTCTTTTATTTCTTTGCCATGTAGTCTGGTTGCTTTGTATGTAGTTACAATGTAGCTACTACAGTTTGCCTTTTTTTTTTTAAATCAACAATTTATTACACAGTATGTGATGATAGACTATGGTAGTGACTATGTCGCTACTTACATGTAGAGCAAACTAACATTGAATTACAAAAGAAAGGAAAGATAAGATATGAAAGAAAAAGAAAAAGGAAAGATAAAAAGATGGGAGACAAGTAATAATTAAAGAGAAGATTTAAAAAGCGAAAGCTTTTGGATTATATATCAAAAACATGATAAAATGACTTAACGAATCTCTTCTAGGGTTCCAGTACCCGTTAAATCTTCAGCATTCATGGAGTATATGCCTTCTGGTTTCAATAGGGTATTTGTTGTATAGACATTTAAAATCTTCATTTGGGAAGAACCTAAGATGGAACTCCCCAATTGGCACATGGTTTGTAATGGCTCGAGTAGCTCTAGCACATAGAGAATTGGAATGACCGAAGATTTGAAGCCACAGTCCCCCCTTGATGTATGACAGTTCGATTATATTGGAATTGTTGTCTAATAAGTCGAGGTAGTTGTTTCCTTTTCCATCGGAGGCTTGAAAACGCATTTTCCATTGTTTTACAATGTTGTTGCTATCAGTTTTCTGGTAAAAATCCCACGAAATTTTGCAAGGAAATATGGGAGTTGGTTTGAATGACTTGGAATCTTTGTCGACATCTTTGTGAAACCTCTATTTGAGATGACTAGGACATTCCCAAAATTTGATGGAATTGTCCTGACTTTTATTGAAGAAAAGTCATAGTTCGCTGAGGATGGCAGCTGAGTGAGACTGAAGTGGGTGCGGCGAGCTGTTAAAGATATGTTTTGCTGAGTGGATGGAATCAGTGATAACGACTATTTTTGAGATGTTGTCCTTATTACAGGCTTAGTTGATTCCACATCTCATAGCAAAGAGTTCTGCCTCAGAACTTGTGATGAACACAGCGTGGTGGACTGTTTTGATGAGGGGGGAATCAGCTTGATGTATATGTGCAACTGAGGTGGCAATGTTGTCCTTGATACTAGCATCGGTTACAATGAGAGCGGATGAAGGAAGAGAATTCTGAAGAACCAAATTATCAAGTTCTTGAGCACGAATGTTGTCTTTTCCTTTTTTATCAACTAAATTAAAAGAGAAATGGTCAGAAAATTTGTCTGAAATACGATGACCAGAAGTAAACTCCTGATGAAGGGGAGCAAATGAAGGGAAAATGCCATATGATTTAGTCTTAGAGTCAATGATATAATCCTTCGCAATGTTTCTTTGGTGATTTGTGAGAGAGCTAACAGTGTGAGGGTTGGAAGAGTTGGAACGATGAGGAGAATTGTTTATTAGACTTCATATAATATGATTCTCTGGAAGTTTGAATGGTCGGATGAGAGAATGATCAGTGAGTTTCTGAAGATAGAATTTGATTGGGATAATATCCGCTAATGCTTCGATTCCTTCAGAGGGAGATGTTTTGAAGGTGTCTAGGATCCAGATAGCCACTCTTCTTTGCATTTTGTTCAACAACTTCATATGGTACAACATAGGTGCCTTGTTGTAGAACCAAAGTTGGAATCCATATAGTGCTATTGAGAGGATGCAATATCTATATAGTTGTCGTTTTTGAAGGGGGGTTATTTCTTGAGATGAATTTCCTAGAAGTTTCATGCACTTGACTGTGGACAACGCTTTATTTAAGTAGAAGTCAAGGTGCTGGCGAAATGTTAACTTTCGATCAAAGAAGAAACCTAGGTATTTCCAAGAATCCTTAGGACAAAGTATAGGGCCTCCAAGAGGAGTTAGGTTGAGAGGGGGGAGGGTTGAATTCTCCATGCAATCTGTTGAAATGAAAAATTTCAGTTTTTCCATGTTCTATGACTAAACTGAAATCTGTGAGAAGATTAGAAAGAATATTATAGCTACAAAAGAGTTGGGAGTTTGAAATAGGAATGGATTTGTTCTGAGCAATAATAAGTCCATCATCTACAAAAGAGAGCATGGAAATGGGGATTTTTAAAATTTTGAGACGTTTTTCAAGAATATGTAAAAACAAGGTTAAATAAAGAGCCAATAAAATGGGGGATAGTGCTAAACCTTGCCCTACACCAACATTGATATTGTAGCAACCACCCACTGGAATAGCACTCGTAGTATGCTGACTTCAGCAAAGCTCTCAGTTGGCTATCTAGTAGTGGGGATTACAAGAGAACTCGACAAAGAGCCCTCACTATATTATCCACTATATATATATATGGCTCCTGGTCCGTGCTACAATAATATCTATCCAGCCCTTAAGTCCATGCCACTACCTCATGTCCTATTACTCATCCACATGTGTTTTCCCTAAGGCCACTATGCTTCCTACATATGCCCTGACGTCATACCTTTAATCTCTGCTGTACATGTGCACACCATGTATACATTATGAGGAACTATAGTTCCTTGACATCATCCCTAACTCTAACTCCTTCTAGACCATTCTAGCCTCTGTCACATGACTTCCAGGTCATGTGCTCTCCATCTGTTGTAGACTAATAATTACTACTGTCCTATATCTGTCCTAACCCTAACCCTACCTAAAGTCTGTCCACACTCTCATCTTATAACAATTGACTTTGAAATCTGGGAATTGTATATTGTTCCATACATAATTCATTTTTCTTTAGACAAGATAGTTTGCAAAGAAATTGGACACTTTGGATTCTAGACCCACCTTGCTGAGGATTGACGTGAGTAGGTTGTGATTTAGGGACAGGAAGAACTGGAATATGTTGAAGGTGAGAGTACTTGTAGATTTTCCTTTTGCCTATCCAGATCTCACAATATGCGTTAACACGACTCCTGCATCTGTGGTAGACTTGAATTTCAATCTACCTAGTTGGCATGGGTGGATGAAGTTGTTTTCTGTGACCATGAATTGGATTCTTTCAGCAATGACTTTTTCAATTAGTTTGACAAGCATGTTTAATAGGACAATAGGGCAAAACATTTTTGCATGATTGTAAGATGATTTGTTGGGCTTTGGGATAATTATTGTAGACAAACACTTGAAGTAGTCTAGCCAATGCCCTAAATTGATACATGCATTAGCAACATTGATGGTGTTGACTAAGCACTTGTCTTGTTTGATAATAATTTTTAGGTATCGCCAAGAGAGTTTATCTGGTCCTGAAGCCAAAGAATCATTGCACTTTATGATTGCCTGATTAAGTTCCTCTTAAGAAAAAGGAGCCCATTGAGCCGCGGGTTTGTGATCGATTTCATTGAGGATTTTGATGTTGATTTGGTGGTTTTGAGCTGTATTGAAAGTACTATGAAGCGTGTCCCATAAGCTTTCTGGGGACAAGCACAGTTGACCATTGTACTTGATTGTCTCGGTAGCAGGAAGTTTCTGCCTGTTAATCCAATTAGTAAGTTTCCAAGAGCCTTTCCTTTTATTGGCAATTTCTTGGATTTTTTCATCGAAATATGATCTTTTGACATTCTTGATGACTCTCTTGAAATTCTTCCAGTTTTTTTAGAGATCTTGAGTTTCTATAGTTGTTGAGGGCTCGACTACATTTGTCCGACTACCATTGCTTAGAGTGCTTGGAAATTCTTGATTTCTTGGCATTATTTTTCCATGCATGGTCGATAATGCACCCTATCCACTTAACAACAATATCCAATTTGATGACGTCATCAATGTTGTTGGTGTTCAGAGATTTGAAGTTCGAAATCACTTCTTCAATAAATGCCTTCTCTTGATCGCTTTTGGGGAGAATTGTGAATTTCGAAGATTGAATGGCTTCTTCAATAATAGGAATTTCAACGGTGAGGGGAGTGTGATCTGAAGAAAGTCAATTTTCAGGGAGGATATGGTGACTGCCAAGTTTGGGAGAGCCACTATGTAGAAACATTAGATCTAAGATGGAATTCGCTTCTCTAGGCATGTCCGAATATCTAGTGGGGC
Source organism: Leucocoprinus gongylophorus (assembly GCA_022457215.2). Taxonomy (NCBI): domain Eukaryota; kingdom Fungi; phylum Basidiomycota; class Agaricomycetes; order Agaricales; family Agaricaceae; genus Leucocoprinus; species Leucocoprinus gongylophorus. Next base: position 4,227 of record JAJOHK020000386.1, on the reverse strand, counting down.
AGGGGTTAGTTGGGTTGGACAACGATAGGTTGAATAAATTGGCTATAATAAATAAATTGCCACTAATGGTAGAATGGTGAGGAAATAGGGGATCCCATAAACGATCTCTGATATTAAAGTCGCCAGTCATGATGAGAATGTTGCCAATATTTACCTCAGTATCCTTTAGATACTTTAAGGCTGTATGAGAAGAGTCAGAGTATATGTTTAAAATGAAAAGGCACGTATTGTCATTGAAAAAGGAAATAAGGTTGATGTCTCTGTGATTAATAATGTCTTTGCGAAGTAAGAAGCAAAGAGGCGAAAGACAAATGTTTACATAAGATATGACTCTAGGTGAGTCATTACTGTCCATAGGGACTCTGCCAAACATGATCCAGTTAGGATGATGAATGGTACCGATGAAAGAATCTCCTTTGCTATTAGACGAACTCAGAACCTTTCGAATTTCAGACCATGGAGGCTCTTGGATTAAAATAATGTCGTAACAATTCTGAGTCTCAAGAAGAGAGTGGACAATAAGAGCGTTTTTGCGAGCATTTTGCAATAGAATTTTGAGGGATTTCAAAATCATTGTTGAATCATGACATTCCCTTCTGAACAGATGGACTTTGATCTGTTTTCACGGATCTCCAAATACTTCTTCATCTGCTACTCTCTGTTGAATCAATGGCGCTAGAATGGGCAAACATTGGAGTTGGCTTGATGATCTCCATGGCAGTTCAAGCATTTAAACGTATGAGGGCAGGGTTCGCCTTTCTTTGTTTCTAGCCTTGGAGGGTTGATCTTGTCATTCAGTTTGTAACACCATCCAAACTCTCTGTGATTCTCGGACTTGTGAGGGCTGTTGCACTTGGTGCATTTCAAGCCCTGGATTCTGCACGAAAAAGTGGCATGTCCCCATTTTCAGCAGTTCTTGCATTGAGGGACCCCAGGGTTCATGTTTGCTCCCTGGATGATAGTGATGTACTTTCCTATGTTGAAGCATCGATTAATGAGCATTTTGACATTGCTCCCACTTTGAACGTCCCATATGTCGATCCACACAATAGACATGTCAGATTTGGGTGATACCTTGATGACTCAAGGTTTGGAAGCTAGCGAAATGTTATTAAAGATTTGATTTTGTTTCAGAATCATTTCAATGTCATTTGAAGTGAGGCGTTCTTATGAGTTGATATAGGGATAGTATGGGATACCTATTATTTTGAGGTATGATTTGGATTTAGGTAGTCGTGGTTCTTTTACCTGTAGAGCATTGACATCATTGGAATTTCTGATGTATTGGTCAATTAGCATTAAGTCGGATGGTTAGGATACCTTATTTGTGACTACAGTGATGCCCAGAGGTTCTGCTCGGATATAATTGATGAGGATTTCCAACTTAGCATTACAGAGTTGCCTGTTGATGTTTGTAATGTGAAGCGATGAGTTTTTGATAAAAGAGTTGACATTCTCCTTGCTCATTGGGATGATGATCTGTTTTCTGGAAGGCCCTTTCATGGTCATTTGTATTCTGGGCTTTAGCTTAGTAGTTTCTTTGATGATGTTGTTAACTTGATCGATTTTTTCCACATTAAGAGCTGGAAATGCATTCTTGATTTTCAAAACATTAGCTGTGTTGGCAGGGGGTTTGGAGGCCTGAGCGTAAGATTTGGTTGTCTTCGATTCATCCTTAGGTTTGTTATTATTCATGGAATTTCTATTTTGGAAGTATTTCAATATGATGTTAACTTCCTTGGCCATTTTAGCTGGAAGAAGCGGCGGTGGGGGAGCCTTGTCAATTGAAGCTGGTACTGGTTTGGGGGCTGACTTGTTGGATTTTTGAGTCGAAGAGGGAGTGATTCTGGGAGTAAACTTTGATGAAATCTTTTCCCTGAGTGTTTTTGATTTGTTGTCAGTATGTAAAGAGTCCCAACCAGTGTTATAAGATGAGAGTGTGGACAGACTTTAGGTAGGGTTAGGGTTAGGACAGTAGTAATTATTAGTCTATAATAGAAGAGAGATAGGAGATAGGCATGTGACCTAGAAGTCATGTGATAAAGTCTAGAGTGGTCTGGAAGGACTTAGAGTCTAGAAGGATTGGGAAGAGTCTAGAGATGGAGTTAGGGTTAGGAGATGATGTCAAGGGACATGGGTTCCTCATGGTGTACACATGGTGTGCACATATATAGCGGAGATTAAAGGTATGACGTTAGGGCACATGTGGGAAGCATGGTGGCCTTAAGGTAGACGCATGGTGGATGGACATGAGGTAAACATATTGTTGTAGCATGGACCACGATGTAGTAGTATATATAGAGGAGCAATGCAGTGAGGGCTCCTTGTTGAGTTCTCTTGTAATTCCCCCATTTGTTACTTGATAGCCCTACTGAGAGCTTTGCTCGTTGTGAGATCATTTGTCCTTGAGTGACAAGTGGTTGCTACAACAACCAGATTGGTAAACCAAAGATAAGAAGTTCCAGACAGCATCACCAATGCTATCAAAATCCTTTAGGTTGTTAGCTGTTTTTAGATTGACCTTCTTGTTAGAAATGTATCTCGCCATGAAATTGAGCAAGTTCTTAATGCTTTTTGTGTCTGAGGTGATTTGTTCAATAGAGCTGTGAAGGGAAATGGGGTGGAAGTTTCCACTCCATAATTTGGGTTCTGTGAGGACATTTGGATCATATGGGAGTTGGATGTTGATAACGTTATCATGATCATTGTAAGGAGCTTGACCATATATTCTGTCAATAGGAACATGGCCACCATGCTTTACCTAAATGGAGGAAGCCTCATGTTGTTGGTAGTCTCAGCCGCCTTCCTGAGACAAAGTTCTTTCTCCTGCTCCTCCTCATAGGACAAAGCAGGAGATTCTGTAGGTGGGTCAGAGTCAACATCCATACCGTTATTCATTGTTACTCTTTCATGGTATATGACTGAGGAACAAGTTGAGGACATAGAAGTGTCCCTTGACCAATTCTTTCTGATATGAGAGGGTCTACCTCTTTCTTCATTGTTGGTCCCCAGATTAGTTCCTGTGGATTCGTCCATCCTCATATTGCTGCAAGCATTCATGGTTGGTAAAATGGTTTGTTGGTTGTGAGACGTAATTGTAGTGCTGAAGGTTGGAGGAAAAGTTAATTTATTTGCTGTATTTCCAATAGGTGCTACTATACAAGATGGTGGTAAGAGGAAAAGAAGCGATGTGACCATGGTCTGCCCTCACATCCTGTGTAATAAATTGTTGACCTAAAAAAATAAATAAATAAGATCATGTGACCACATTTATATATCATATGACTATCTCTTAAATAACTCCAAACAACTCTTGCTAAGATATCTGATATTAGAATGTCTACTATTACATAATATATCATAACCATATATATACTGCAAACTAGTAAAGCCGGAGGCTAAACTATGAAAATTCCAATGATGTGTGATATGAAGAATTTCCGCCAAATATCACCTGACAAATCACGCTGACATCACGCTGACGTCATTTGTAAATTATTTCAGCCCACCGAAGTTTCTGAAGCGAAAAATGCATTACGAAATTATGACAAGGCTGGGGCCTTCAGTCGTGCAGGATACAGGTTGTACAAAAAATCACATGCAACATCGTAGGTGGGATTACAGAGAAAAACTTCAATAAAAGTGCGGTGGCTGAAGAATCCATGCCTGCAGGTGCATTAACGCGTCATTGATTCATGGTCCAGTTGGGAATTCGTAAAGTCGAGTCGAGATGAGGGGTATGTTCTCCCTTTTTCGAAAAATAGAGCAAATAGTGATCTGGTATGTCAAGTTGAAAAGTGCATGAAACCAGCTGCAGAACTAGTCAGTGTATGGTCAGTGTATGAGTGCACACAGACGCAAACTGACAACACACAAGTAGACATTTAGTATCCTGTCACGACAAATGTAGGTGAACGGCCGGAACTTCCTCTGGATGACCCCACAAATAATACATCGTCCTTCGTTGTAGACCGACGAGCTTCTGTGGGAAGAATCGTACGAGACCAGTGCATACAAGTAGCGAGATGACCGTGAAAAAGGTGACTGGAAGCAAAACTTAGGAGCTGGACCTGACCAAGCGAACAAAAACAGAACGCACAAACAACCATACGTTCCCAAGGCTCCATTACAGTCAAGCCGAAGGTGCATTCAAACCAAAGCTGAAGGCGCCAGAAAGCCAACGCCACGCGCCCCGCATACCTTGGAGGCTTGCGGACGTCCTCGCCA